>PVHP010004635.1:0-70073 GCA_004024765.1 Zapus hudsonius | reverse complement strand
CTCTCTAAAAAAAAAAAAAACAAAACACCAGTTGCTGGCATTATTTTTTGTGTCCAGCTTATCGGGGTGGCTTGGGAATTGAACCCAGGCCAACAGGTTTTGCAAGCAAGTATTTTTAATTGCTGGGCTGTCTTTCCATTTCTGGTACTTTATTTTTTTAAATTGTATTTATTTATTTATTTATTTGCACCCTGTGTGTGTGTATGGCCATGCCAGGGTCTGGCTTTATGTGTGTTTCTGGGAAATTGAATCCTGGCCATTAAGCTTTGCAATCCAGAACCTGTAATTGCTGAGCCATCTTCCAGCCTCCAGAACTTTATTTTTCTAATCTTTTTTAAAATTGTATTTTATTATTCATTGTCTTTTATTTGGACAGTCTTTCTTTCTTTACTCATTTATGTAGGCTGACCCTGAACATTGTACCTCTACCTCCCACGTGCTGGGTTTTTAGGCATGTGCTATCTACCACACCCAAGTTTAGTAGGTTCTGGAAATCAAACTTAGGGCTTCCTGCATGCCAAAAAGAAACCCTCTACCAACTGAGCCACATTCGCAGCCCCAGACTATATTTCTTTTACATATTAGCTTACTAATTTTCTTTTTCTTCCTTTTTTTTTTTTAGCTTATAGTTGCAACAACCTGTATGGGAACTAACCATCCAATATTTTCCCGTAAAACTTTTGATTTTTGTATTGTGGACGAAGCCTCTCAAATCAGTCAACCTGTCTGCCTGGGGCCACTTTTCTTTTCTCGGAGATTTGTGTTGGTGGGGGACCATCAGCAGCTCCCTCCCCTGGTTCTAAACCGGGAAGCAAGGTAGGCAGATGTGTAAGGGTTTGATTTGAGTGTGTGCTCACACATGTGTGAGTGTGTAGTAGTCAGAGAACAACTTTCAGGTCGGTCCTCACCTGTCTGCCTCATTTGAGGCAAAGGTTCTTGCTCTGGATTCTGGCTTTTGTGATGTGCTCACCATGAGCTTCTGGGGCATCCTCCCTTCTCCTCGTCCATCTTACCTTCAGAGTCAGGTGTGGGAAGTACTGAAGCCTATCAAACCCAGGTTGTTGGCTCTCTAGCCTGCCTCGCTTTGTTTGTTTGCGGCAGGGTCTCACTCTAGTCCAGGCTGACCTGGAGCTCACTCTGTAGCTAGAGTCTGGCCTTGAACTCACAGGGATCCTCCTACCTCTGGGATTAAAGGTGTGCACCACCACACTCAACCATTAAGTTTTAATTTTAAACTGGATTTTTCCCAGGAACATGTACTGACCAGGCTATATTTGCTTTGTTGACAGAGCTCTTGGCATGAGTGAAAGCTTATTCAAGCGGCTGGAGCGGAACAAGGACGCTGTGGTTCAGTTAACTGTGCAGTATCGAATGAACAGGTATTCCTAATGTCCCTAGCCACGAGTGCTTTTCACACTGATTTCCATGGGTCAAAATTAAGGTTATGTTTTGCAATTTCTTTCAGTAAAATTATGTCCTTGAGTAACATGCTGACCTACGAAGGAAAGCTGGAGTGTGGGTCAGAGAAGGTGGCCAGTGCCGTGATCAGCCTGCCTCACCTCAAAGATGTGCAGCTAGAGCTGGAGATCTACGCTCGCTATTCTGACAGCCCGTGGCTGGCTGCGGTGTTGGAGCCCAACAATCCTGTTTGTTTTCTTAATACAGACAAGGTGAAAAAAAATTTCATGGTGGTGTGTACCTTTAGTCCCAGCACTCAGGAGGTAGGAGGATCTCTGTGAGTTCAAGGCCACCCTGAGACTACAGAGTGAATTCCAGGTCAGCCTGGGCTAGAGTGAGACCCTACCTTGAAAATCCAAAAACAAAACAACAATTTCATTTGTTTCCCTTTGTCCTGATATTTAAGTTCCTCTGTTTACAGTTGTGTTTTTTTTTTCTTTTTTTTTTTAAGGTTTTGCATACGTTAGGCAAGCACTGCCACCAAGTCTCCTCAAATTCACTTTTGAGGAAGGATAACCACTGCTCAGTGTGGTCCTGCATGCCAGTCAGTAATCCCAGTCTTGGGGAGGTAGAGGCAGGAGATCAGGTCATGCTCAGTCACATAGTGAGTTTGAGTCTAGTTACATGAGTCCCTGTGTCAAAGGAAAATTTCAGGACCAAATTTGAGTGAAGTACAATAATACACATGTATAAAGAAAATGTCATAAACTGCTTTTTTTTCATCTTTTCCTTTACCCACTTATGTATTTTTTAACTTTTTATTGATAGCTTCCATAATTATAGACCATCAACCATTATGATTTCCTCCCCACCTTCCCTCATATTGCTTCCCCCTCATTAGTCTCTGTTTTGTCTCAGTGTCATCATCTTTTCCTCCCATTATATGTAGGTATTATCAGGCACTTCAAAGTCGTGAATATCAAGGTTATTTTGTGTCTGGAGTTTGTGTTGTAAGCAGTCCTTCCCTTCCTTTGGCCATAAACTGCTGTTTTTAAAAAAAATATTTATTTGCAAGCAGTGAGAGAAAAATGGATGCATCAGGGTCTCCTACCACTGCAAACGAACTCCAGATGCATGTGACACTTTATAAAATATAAATATAAATATATATATATATATATATATATATATATATATATATATATATATATATATATATATATATATATATATATATATATATATATATATATATAGTGCTGGGCATGGTGGTGCATGCCTTTAATCCCAGCACTTAGGAGGCAGAGGTAGGAGGATCGCCACGAGTTCAAGGCCACCCTGAGACTATGTAGTGAATTCCAGGTCAGCCTGGGCTAGAGCAAGACCCTACCTCAAAACAAACAAACAAACAAAAAAAATATATATATATATATTATTTATAATAGGTCATAGTCTTTTATCCCCTCACCCCTCTTCCCATTTCCCTGGAGCCCTCCTCTGGGGTTATGGTATGTGCTGTGGGTACATGTGCTACTTTATGCACCTAGCTTTATGTGGGTACTGGTTATTGAATGCAAGCCATCAGGCTTTGCAAGCATGAGCCTTTAACCACTGAGCTGTCTTTCCAGTCTCCAAACCGTTAGTTTATATACTTAACTGAAACAAAAATGCCAGGGGGCGGTTGATGACCAGTGATTGAAGGTGTTTGTTTGCAAAGCCTGACAGCCTAGGTTTGATTCCCCCATACCCACATAAAGCCAGATGTGTAAAATGGTGGGTGTGTCTGGAGTTTGTCTGCAAGGGAGGGAGAGTGAGTGGCCTGGCACCATTCTGCTCTCTCTCTTTCCATCTCCCTCTCTCCTCTCTCTCTTGCACAAATAAAATAACCACTCAGCCGTCTCTCCAGCTAAATAAATTATATATATATTTAAAAACAAGCCGGGCTTGGTGGTGCATGCCTTTAATCCCAGCCCTTGGGAGGCAGAGGTAGGAGGATTGCTGTGAGTTTGAGGCCAACCTGAGACTACACAGTGAGTTACAGGTTAGGGTAGTATGGGTTAGAATGAGACCCTGTCTCTGAAAAACCAAAACAAACTAGCATCATCAATTAAAAAAAAGATTTTTGACTTGTATCCATCCCCTCGAAGAGGCCGGCTGTGGGCAATTTACTTGAGGAAACTGATGTCACGAGTGACCGCTTCTGTGAAACCCAGTTCCAGTTCGTTGCAATTTGCACCTAAGATCTTATTGGTAGTTATTCAGATTGTATTATTTTTGCTACTCAAGGTTTAGTCACCTTGAAAATAAGCAAGGCTGTATAAAGATAACGTCAGCCGGCGCACGTAAGTCCTCAGGAGTTCCGCCAGAACAGAAGACATGGAAAGCCCACACCAGAGCCGAATCTGAGTTTGTATCTTGAGTCAGTTGACTGAGGCTTGGGCCAAGATGCTGTCTGTCTTTGAAGCCCGTTGTGAGGTCAGCCTGAGCTGCAGCAAGTTGATTATGGGCTGCTTTCATGTCCCTCTCTGGAAACGTTCACTTCCTGAGGCTTTCACTTTCGACTTATTTTTGGTTCTTCGAGGTAGGGTCTCACTCTAGCCCAGGCTGACCTGGACTTCACTATGTAGTCTCAGGGTTGCCTCGAACTCATGGAGATCCTCCTACCTCTGCCTCCCAAGCGCTGGGAGTAAAGGTGTGCACCACCACGCCTTCAGCTTTTAAGACAGTGTTTTCATCTATCTCCAAACTCAGTGGTAAAACTGTCTGGGCTACGTGTGCACATTCAGTGCTGGTAAACTTGACACATGATGTTAACAAACTACATTTTTCTCTCCCAAGGTCCCAGCACCAGAACAAGTTGACAAAGGTGGTGTGAGCAATAGAACAGAAGCCAAACTCATTGTTTTCCTGACCTTGATTTTTATTAAGGTAACTTAGAACTTTCAAGGTTAATCAGTGTTAAGGTACAGAATGTTGCTAGACTGTAAGAAAGTTACACTCTGGAAGTTTATGAAGATGATTCAACTGGGAATGTGTCACACGCCCGTAAGCCGTCAGGAAGATGAGGTAGGAAGGTCGCCCCAAATTCAAGGCTAGCCTGGGCTACACAGCTAGATACTGTCACACAAAAATAAGGGAAAGAAAACCCAAAAAAACACCTCCCTCAAAAAAATATAAGGAGACTGAACTTCATTGTCTCATTTTCTTTGGGAAAATTTAAGAACTATAATTTTTTTTGTACTAGCAGTTGGCTTGTCCTTTTAGTATAATTTTATAATTCTCAATAATTCTAATTGTTTCAGGAATATGCTATAATCAGTCTAATTGGATAGTGGAACTATTTATTTACTTATTTATTTATTTATTTATTTATTTTGAGGTAGGGTCTCATTCTAGCCCAGGTTGACCTGGAACTCACAGCAATCCTTCTTCCTACCTCAGACTCCCTAAGTGCTGGGATTAAAGGCACGCACCACCATGCCCAGCCAGGCATTGGAAACTTTTGTATGCCAGAGATGACGAAAAGTGAAATGTACTTCTCTGTCCTGTTGTTTTGTGTGGTTCTACTGTGTGTTTTAGTGGTACATAAACCAGTCTGTTCCATTTTGCTTTAGAAATCACAGGAGTGGGCTGGGTATGACTTGACAGGGTTGGTAAAATGCATGCCTGGTTTGCACCAGGCCCTGGGTTCGATCCCCAGCACCGCATAAACTGGTATGATGGCATGAAAGTGTAATCCCAGCACTTAGGAATTGAAGGCAAGAGGATCAGAAGTTCAAGGTCATCTTCAACTGCAAAGTGAGTTCAAGGCCAGGTGGGAACACATGAGGCCCTGTCTCAGAAACAAACACACACCACAGAAGTGTGTAAAACCTGGATTTAGAGCAGATGTCGTGCTTGTACTCACTCCTGGAGTTGGCAGTGTTATAAACCATTTCATATGGGGCACATATGTAACTAATGATGAATTCAGTAAGTTTAAAAAACTTAAAAATGAGGTTTTAAAAAATATTTGATTGGTTGTTAGAGACAGAGAATTGGCAAGCCATGGACTCCAGCAACATCTGGCTTTACGTGGACACTGGGGAATTGAACCCAGGTTGTTAGGGTTTGCAGGCAAGCTCTTTAACCACTGAGCCATCTCCCCAATCTGTTTCTTCTTGTGCTCTTTTCTGCTTAGGCTGGCTGTAGCCCCTCTGACATCGGCATCATTGCTCCATACAGACAGCAGCTGAAGCTCATCCGGGATTTGTTGGCAGGCACATCTGTTGGGATGGTCGAAGTGAACACGGTAGACAAATACCAAGGCAGAGACAAAAGAATTGTCCTGGTGTCTTTTGTCAGAAGTAACAAGGATGGAAATGTGAGCTCATTATGTTTGTTTGGGATCTCTCCCCCTCTGCTGCTGAGCTACACCCTCGAAGGGTTCTCTCTCTCTCAATTGCATAAAAAGAAAGAAGGAGCCAGGCGTGGTGGCATACGCCTCTAATCCCAGCACTTGGGGAGGCAGAGATAGGAGGATCACCATGAGTTTGAGGCCAGCCTGAGACTACATAATGAATTCCAGGTCAGACTGGGCTAGAGCGAGACCCTACTTTGAAAAAACAAAATAACAAAAACAACAAAAGAAAAAGAAAAACGAAACAGAAGGGCTGGACAGAGAGTTCAGTGGTTAAGGTGCCTGCTTGCAAAGCCTGATAGCCTGGGTTTGATTCCCAGTACCCATATAAAGCCAGACATACAAAGTGGTGCATGTGTGTAGAGTTAGCTTGCAGTGGTGGGTAGCTATGCTGTGCCCGTACTCACTCTTATGAATCCCAGACTGGCCTCGAACCCACTCTTAACAAGCCAGCCTAGAAATACACGAGACCCTGCCCCCAAAACAAAACAACAAAGAAAAATAGAAAACAGTTCAAGATAAACCACGTTCTTTGTCAGAACAAATTGACCTATATAAGAAAACTCAAATAATTGAAAATTGTGATTTTTTTTTTTTTTTTACAGCTTGGTGAACTCCTGAAAGATTGGCGTCGTCTTAACGTCGCGGTGACCAGAGCCAAGCACAAGCTGGTTCTCGTGGGGTGCGCGCACTCGCTGACACGCTACCCTCCCCTGGCGAAGCTCTTTCATCATCTACAGGCAGAACAATTAATATCCTTTTTTTTAAAAGGATTTTTAAAAATTTTTCTTTATTAGAGAGAGAGAGAGAGAGAGAGCGCGCCAGGGCCACCACCTTGTGGGTCTGGCTTATGTGGGTCCTGGGGAATTGAACCCTGGGCCTTAGGCACTGGAGGCAAGTGCCTTAACCACTGAGCCATCTCTCCAGCCCCCCTTCCTTTTTTTTAAGGGCAAAGTCCCACTCTATTTCAAGCTAATGTAAAACTCTGTAGCCCCAGTCTGTTCTCAAATTTAAAAGATAGTTAAGCCTGGGCTAGAGTGAGACCCTACCTCAAAAAAAAAAAAAAAAAAAAAAAAAACCCACCCAAAATCCTGTCTCAGCCTCCAGAGTGCTGGGATTACAGAAGTGAGCCACCATGCCCAGATCAGTTAAAACAAAAACTTGGTCTGGAGAGATGGCTCAGTGGTTAAAGGCACTTGTTTTTGGTAGTGGTGGGGGGTTTTTTGGTTGGTGCTTTACTTTTATAGTGTTTTGAGATAGGGTCTCATGTAGCCCAGGCTGGCTTTGAACTGCTATATAGCTGAGGATGACCTTGAACTCCTGATACCTCCTGCTTCAAACTCCTGAGTGCTGGGATTACAGGCCTGCCCCACCCTACACAGCTGGGTTTGGTTATGTGTATGTTCCTTAATTTATTTTACATCATGGACCTTCCATCAAGAGACCATGAAAGTCTCAGTCACATACTGGACGATTCTCAAAGTGGATGAGATGGTCTCGTTTTCCGTCTTTGTTCCCAGCCCTGTCTCTGCCAGTGTGTTGTAATTTAGGTTTGTCTGGTCAAACTTGAAGATGACTTTGATCCAAAGGGTACAAAGTGAAGTAAATGGACACTTTTTTCTTCTATTTTTTTAGTATAATTTTGTTGACCATAAAATCCTACCACCATACAAAATTGACTTTTTTAAAAGTACAGATATAAGCCGGGCGTGGTGGTGCACACCTCTAATCCCAGCACTTGGGAGGCTAAGGCAGGAGGATCGTTGTGAATTCAAGGCCACCCTGAGACTACATGGTGAATTCCAGGGCAGCCTGGGCTACAGTGAGACCCTAACTTGAAAAACTTAAAAAAAAAAAAAAAGTACACATAAACCCTAAACTGTCAGAAATCTAAACTTAAAGTTACTTCAGGTATATTTTTGTAGGTTGTAAAAAAAACTTGATAAAATTTTTTACCGGCTTTAATGTAACAAAAGTCTACATTTATAAACAGATACCATTGGTTAGGCTGTCAGGAAAATGAAATTTCAGAACTAATTTCATTTTACGTAGTTATTGACAAAAGTCTGAAGGGACTAAAGCTGATTGGTTTTCATCATGGGGTGTTAGGATAAAACAAGTGTGATTTTCTTTGAATTTTGAGGTCCCAAATTCTAAGGCTATCGTTTAAATTATAATTTATAAATTGATTGTTTCCAGTTAGCCCAGGCTGGCCTGGAGCTCACTCTGTACCCCAGGCCACCACGCCTGGCTCAGTTTCTTAATTCTCCCTCACATTCCTCCTTTTTAATTCTCTGCACTCCGTATTTCAGGATTCCAGAGCATTGGATGTCAAAGACAACCTTTGGGAAGAAATTTTTCTCTGAATTGATGACAAATTAGAAGGTTTCTCCCTGTTTTTACTTATTCGTCTTAGTTTGTCTCTTTGGAGACAGTGCTCTGTTTTTCCCTTTATTGTATAAAGGTGTTTTAAAATACAGTTACCTCAAAATGATTAATTATATATCTATGGTGAACAAAATTTAACCTCAGAGTTCCATCTTCTGGAGGGAAAAACTGTCCCTTTTGAGTTTTGTTATCTAATGAGATATTTAACTTGTTAAATTTGTTGCTGCTTATACCTTTAATTTTTTTAGTTATTTAAATTTTTTTTTAAAAATATTTTATTTATTCATTTTCAAGCAGAGAGATACAGGAGATAGATGATGAGAGAGAGAGAGAGAGAGAGAGAGAGAGCACCAAGGCCACCACGTTGTGGATCTGGCCTATGTGGGTACTGGGGAATTGAACCCGGGGCCTTAGGCACTGGAGACAAGTGCCTTAACCACTGAGCCGTATCTCCAGCCCTAGTTATTTAAATTTTTAATAAATTATTTTCCACAAATGTGCTTTACTGTGTCTTTTATCACTCATTAAGGATTTAGTGGGGGTAAGATGGAGTTTCATGTAGCCCAGGCTGGCTTTGAACTGGCTGTGTAGCTGAGGATGCCTTGGAACTTCTGGTCCTTCTGCCTCTGCCCAGTTGGGGGCGCAGCTCTAGAATTAGAAGAACTAACCCTTAGCCAAGAGTGGGCTCGCTGCTTCCAGGAGCAGAACCTGAGAAGGAAAGGAAACTGATCACTGGAGCCTGTCATGGTACACGACTTTAATCCCAGCATTTGGGAGGCAGAGGTGGAGGATCACCATGAGTTCGAGGCCAGCCTGAGATTAATTCTAGGTCAGCCTGGGCTAGAGGGAGACCCTACCATGAAAAACCAAAAATAATAAATAAAAAAACAATGAAATGATTTATCAGGAAAGTCAGATTGTATTAAACATCATCTAGAATTTTAGGACGGTGGCTCTGTTCCTTGCTTGATTTACCCACTTTATAATGATTCTTTGATTTTATATATAATGTTATATATACATAATGCTTTATCCCACGTATGATTATCACAATGAAGGAAACTTAAAGACAGAAGCAGCATGATAATAGAACTTTATACTTGCTGAACTGATAAAATAAACCTGGCCCACTTTTCAGAATACTGGTCTCTTCCAGCTAAACTCGTCTCACCTGCTGCAAATCTAGGTAATAGCTTACATTCACTTAATTATTGGTTTATTGTCTGGTTTTTCAAGTTCGAGTCTCCCTCTAGCCCAGGCTGACCTGGGACTCACTCTGTAGTCTCAGGCTGGCCTCAAACTCACGGCGATCCTCCCTCCTCTGCCTCCCCAGTGCTGGGATTAAAGGCATGCGCACCACATCTGGCAAATTTTAGCTTTTCTAAGTGAGAAAGGACGGAGCACTTGTTGGATTGTCTTCTGAGACAGGGACTCCTGGAGCCCAGGCTGGCCTCGGATTGCAGCGGAAGATGGCTTTGAACTCGTGCCTCCACCTTGACAGTACTGGGGTTACCCCAGGCCAGACTCCAGGTACTGCTAGCTGCGTCATGTTCCTAGAGCTCTTTTAGGGTGCAGGGAAGCTGGGGAGGGGGAGGTCAACTAAACCCAAGTAGCTCCTGTGTCTTCATGCAAACATCTGCACGCGCCTCGGATCCAGGTTCGCCTCCAGCTCAGGTGCCATGGCGCAATGCCCCAGGCTGGAGGTGGGCAGTGAGACCTGAGGTCCAGCCCTCGAGCTCCGTCCTTGTCTTCCCGGTCTGGGTGGATGCGAAGATGCCCAGCGGGAGTGGGTTTTCTTGGGGATCAGGCTGCTGTGCTGCATCCTCGGGATCTGGTGTCATGTGCCCTCTCGCCGCCGGGGGCGCTGTGGGCCACGGCGAGGCTGGCCAATAGGAGGTGGTGCCTGCTGCGCGTCCTCCAGCCGCCGGGGGGCGCTGTGGGCAGCGGCGAGGCTGGCCAGAAGGAAGTGCCACTTGCTGCGCGCCCTCCAGCCGCCGGGGGGCGCTGTGGGCCGCGGCGAGGTTTCTCAATAGGCGGAGGCGCCCTTCGCGCGCCTGCAGGGAGCTGGGGACGCGGCCCCGCGAGTCCGGGCCGCAGACCTTGCCGCCGTCATGGGTAAGGAGAGCAGCAGGCTCGGGGTTACCGCGGGCAGGCGGGCGAGCCGCCGGGGCGGGGGAGGGTCGCGAGCGCAGCTGCGGAGGGCGGGAGCTTTCTCCCCCCTCCCGCCGCCTCCGGGGTCTCCATGGCAACGCGCGGCCCCACCTGGGTCCGGGTCTGGGGGAGGCGGAAGGAAGGAAGGTGCGTCCTGGCTTCTGGCCCGGGCGGGGCTCGAACCCGCGTCCCTCCGCTGGACTCCTGCGCTGGCCCCGCGGGCACTGCCCTGCCGGAGCGGCTGCTGGTGTGCAGACGTCAGGTGCTTCACTCCGTAAAGAATGATGTCACCACGCAGGCTGCCCGGTGCTGGGGTGACCTGAGCTCCACCGACGCCATCAATCGTTGGTTTTGGAGGCAGGGTCTCACTGCAGCCCAGGCTGACCTGGAATTCACTCTGTCGTCTCAGGGTGGCCTCGAACTCACGGCGATCCTCCTACCTCTGCCTCCCGAGTGCTGGGATTAAAGGCGGGCACCACCACGCCCGGCTTCTGTTTTTTTTTTTTTTTTTAAATTTATTTATTTGTTTGCAAGGATAGAGAGACAGGAAGAGAGACTGGGCGCGCCAGAGCCTCCTGCCACTGCAAACAAACTCCAGACACATTGCACCTCTGTGCAGCTGGCTTTACGTGGGTGCTGGGGAATCGAATTTATGTTGTCAGGCTTTGCAAGCAAGAGCCTTAAATGCTGAACCATCTCTCCAGCCTTATTTTAGCTTAGGGTGTTTTTTTTTATTTTTATTTTTTCAGGGACTCTTGTCCTACCTGGAGCCATTCTTCATATAGCTGAGGATGGCCTTGAATTTCTAACCCTCCTACCTGTACCTCCTGAGTGCTGGAATTATAGGCGTGTTATCACCACACTGAGTTTTATATATTTTTATTTTTTTATTTATTCATTTTTAAGCAGAGAGAGAGAGAGAGAGAGAGAGAGAGAGAGAGAGAGCACCAGGGCCACCACCTTGTGGGTCTGGCTTATATGGGTCCTGGGGAATTGAACCAGGGGCCTTAGGCACTAGAGGCAAGTGCCTTAACCGCTGAGCCATCTCTCCAGCCCTGAGTTTATTTTTAATAGGATGCTAGGGTTGAACTCAACTTCATACACGCTATCTAGGCAAGCACGCTACCTACTGAGCTGTATCTCCTACCCCAGATTTATTGTTTTTTAGAAATTAGAATGTTTTCTAAGTGCTTCATTACCTACACCTCAATATCTGCATTTGCTGAAAATATTTCTGCCAGTGACCATGTGGAGAGTACAGAAGAACATCTGACTTTCCAAGAGAATCAGTTTGTGAAAGATAGGTGATATTTGGGACTGAGGATGTATCTCAGTTATGGAGTTACGCCTGGTATCCATAAGATCCAAAGAGAATTAGTTTTTGAATTGAAAATATCAGTTAAAAATTAGGATTTGCCCAGCATGGTGGTGCACGCCTTTAATCCCAGCGCTCAGGAGGCAGAGGTAGGTGAGTTTGAGGCCACCTTGAGACTGCATAGTGAATTCCAGATCAGCCTGGGCTAGAATGAGACCCTATCTTGAAAAAATCAAAACAAAACAAAAATCAGGACTTTAAGCTGGGTATGGTGGTGCGTGCTTATCTCCAGAGAAAATTATTTTATTTTAAAAAATATTTTTGCTGGGCATGGTGGTGCATGCCTTGAATCCCAGCACTGGGAAGGCAGAGGTAGGAAGGTCATTGTGAGTTCGAGGCTAGCCTGGGACTACATAGTGAATTCTGGGTTAGCCTGGACTAGAACGAGACCCTACCTCAAAAAACCAAAGGCAAGCCGGGCGTGGTGGCGCACGCCTTTAATCCCAGCACTCGGAAGGCAGAGGTAGGAGGATCGCTGTGAGTTCGAGGCCACCCTGAGACTACAGAGTGAATTCCAGGTCAGTCTGGAGTAGAGCGAGACCCTACCTCAAAAAACCAAAGGCAGTGTTTAGATACATTTCCATGTATCTGCTTATTTACTTGAGAGATACAGAGGGTCAGAGAGAATGGGCACCACAGGGCCCCTCGCCACTGAACAAACCCCATATGCATCTGCCTTTACATGGGTCCTGGCAGGTTGATCCTTGGACTGCAGGCTTTAATAATAATAATTATGATTATTTACCTTTCACAAATTGCCTTTGTTGGAAAGTACAGGAGAATGGCATGTTTGTCTGTTTTCCTGGTGCTGATTTGACCTGTTCTTCAGCTAGCAGAGACCCCACAGCGGTGGAGAGAGCCAACTTGCTAAACATGGCGAAGCTGAGCATCAAAGGACTCATCGAGTCTGCGCTGAGCCTCGGCCGCACTCTGGACTCAGACTACCCCCCTCTACAGCAGTTCTTCGTGGTAATGGAGCACTGCCTGAAGCACGGCCTCAAAGGTACCGTGGGAAGCCAGCTGGGCACAAACTACCATAGCTCATGCCTCGCCCTGGAAGTGGGGCCTCAAACAAAGAACGCCACGGTCGTGTTCTAATGACTTGTCTGCATATTTCTGACATGCACAGTGGTCACGATACTCTCTCTCCGCTTCCCTTCCCTCCTCCAAAGAACTTGAACCCTTGTGCAGACTGGGCAAAGACTCACTGTACCACTGTGCTGCAGCTCCAGCCCTCTTTTTACTTCTTTATTTATTTGAGAGAGAGTATGGGTGTGCCAGGGCCTCTTGCAAATGAACTCCAGACACTTGCGCCACTTTGTGCACCTGGCTTGGGTAAAGAGAAATCAAACCCTGCCCTGCCTGGCAGGCTTTGCTAACAAGCAGCTTTAACCATTATGCCATCTCCCCAGGCTCCTTTTACTTATTTTCTTTTAATTTTTTTCAAGGTAGGGTCTCACTCTAGCCCAGGCTGACCTGGAATTCACTCTGTAGTCTCAGGGTAGCCTTGAACTCATGGTGATCCTCCTACCTCTGCCTCCAAGCACTAGGATTAAAGGAGTGTGCCACCACACCTTGGCCCCCTTTTCACACTTTAAAAAAAATTTATTTACTGAATTTGAGAGAGATTGAGAGAGAGAAAGAGAGAGACTATGGGCATGCCAGGGCCTTCAGCCACTGCAAATGAACTCCAGACACGTGCCACCTTGTGCATCTGGCTTTATGTGGGTCCTGGGGATTCAAACTTGGGTCCTTCTGCTTTGCAGGCAAACACCTTAACTTCTAAGCCATCTCTTCAGCCCCCTCCCCCCTTTCACTCTTTTAAAAAATCTTTTATTAGCCGGGCATGGTGGCACACATCTTTAATCCCAGCACTCGGGAGGTAGAGGTAGGAGGAGTGCCATGAGTTCAAGGCCACCCTGAGACTACAGAGTGAATTCCAGGTCAGCCTGGACTAGAGTGAGACCCTACCTCAAAAAACCAAAAAAAGGGGCTGGAGAGATGGCTCAGCGGTTAAGGCACTTATTTCCAGTGCCTAAGGACCCGGGTTCAATTCCCCAGTATCCACATAGGCCAGATGCACAGGGTAGCGTCTGTGTCTGGATTTCCTCTCTCTCCCTCTCTCAAAATCTCTCTCTCTCTCTCTCTCTCTCTCTGTCTCTCTGTCTCTCTCTCTCTCTCTCTCTCTCTCTCTGTCTCTCTCTCTCTCTCTCTCCGCTTGCAGAAAAAAAAAAGAATTGGGCATGGGGGACCTCAGCCCATTTAAAAAAAAAAAGAAAAGAAAAACCAAAAAAAAAACTTTTATTTATTCCCATGTTGTTGTAGTCAGCCGACATGTCGCTGGGATGAATCTTCAAACCAGGTGTGATTTGGGGGAGGAAAGTATTTATTGAAACTACAGATTTAGGGGAAGTTCCTTAACAGTGAAGGAGGTTGGCCCTCTTTCACAGGTCCTAGCAGAGAGAAAAACCCATCAGTCACCAAACATCACACTCACAGAACAGCAAGCAGGCAGGGGGGCAAAGGAAAGAATTTGTTCCCCTTTATATAGCCTTAGGGTGGGGTCTTACAATTTAATGGCTTCCTGAGTCTCTGGAATTTCCTTCCTGCACTGCCCACACAGGAAAGGATGTTTAGTTCTAGCTTCTTTGAGCTCCTTTATATCTTGCCCCTTACTGAGAGGCTGCCTTCCTGTAAACATCCTCAGAGACCCACCCAAGATAATTAAAAAGATCAAGTTGACAACAAAACCTAACCATCACACATGTGTATGTGGGGAAGGCACATCAGGATCTTCACTGCAGCAAATGAACAATAGATACTTGGGCCACTTTGTCTGTCCAGCTTTACCTGGGTGGCTAGGGCTTTGACTCCCTATCGCAGGCTTTCCAAGGATGCAGTCAGCCACACCCCGCTGGGATGAATCTCCAACAGGAATAATTTTGGGGGAAAGTATTTATTGAAATAACAGATCCAGGGGAAGTTCCAAAAATGAAGGAAAAGGCTGGCCCCCTTTCATAGATCCAAGCAGAGCCATAACCAGCAGCCGGGGGAGGAAGGAAGAGAGTTTCCTTCCCCCTCAAGCTTCCTTATATCTAGTCCCCTTCTGGAAGGCCCACCCACGGGGGAAAGGCTCATTCTGGAGAAGGGACCTCCTCCCTTCTCCAAAATCCCAAAAGAATTTTGTCAATCTTTTCTGCAGGCAAACTCAGAGACCCACCCAAGATTACTGTGGATTATTACACAGGTCAAGTTGACAATAAGTTTAACCATCACATCCTCTGATCCATCTCCCATTCCTTCCCCTCTACCTTGTTTTGAGATAAGGTCTCTCTAAGTCAGCTAGCCTAGCCTTGCCTTGAACTCATTCTGTAGCCCAGGCAGGCTATGACTTTCTGATCGTCCGCCTCAGCATTTTGGATAGTTTGAATTACAGGTCTGGGCCATTAAGCCCGGCTGCATATTTTTCTGATATGGCAAAAAAAAAAAAAAGGCTGGCTGGACCACAGGACCATGACTGGGTAGGCTCCTCCTCCCCAAGGCTCTGTAGTGGTTAAGGGAGTGGAAAAGTCTCTAATAACAGCGTGTTTTGACATAAATTGTTGAACTAAATATTTAAGATAATGTTATTACTATTTTGTATGTTTAAATTGTGTGCATTGCTCTTCTTTTGCTTGTTTTCAGTAAGGAAATCATTTCTGAGTTATAACAAAAGCATCTGGGGCCCTTTGGAGCTGGTGGAGAAGCTGTCGCCAGGAGCAGAAGAAATAGGATCCAGTGTCCGGGATTTGCCTGGTCTTAAGTAAGACACAAGTGCCTTGTTGTTAAAGCATCTCCTTCATTATCCTCTCAGCCTCAAGCACTGGTCCCACTGTCTCCTAATAGAGCTCCGTCTACTCTTGTTCTCTTTCCCAGTCCCCTTCAACGAGAATTGCCCACTACTGAGCTGGGCGGGTCGGTCACAGCAAGGGCCTAGAGAAGGGGTGAGAATGTGGAGGGACAAGAGACGCGAGAGAGTGGAGCAAGTCGAAATTCTGATCAAACTCATTTTATTTCCCAGGCAAGCAGTACTTAAGTAACTTCACAGGAGAAGCATGGGCGGTTACTAGGAATTAGCATAACCTGGTTGCTAGGTAACTTGATCACAGCAGGGGTCATGATCTCTAGGAGGAAAGCCTGCAGGCTGAGAATTTTTGGCAGAGAAAATAGGGATTTAGCATTGGTTAGTAGGAGGAAGAACAGAGACCTTCAAAACAAATGTTGACGCATATTAATGCACGATAATGGCTCCCCACAGCACAGCTTTAATCCCAGCACTCAGGAGGCAGAGGTAGGAGGATGGCCATGAGTTTGAGGCCACCCTGAGACTACATAGTGAATCCCAGGTCAGCCTGGGCTAGAGTGAATCAGCCTGGGCTACCTCAAAAACAAAACAAAACAAAAATTAAAGGGTGGGGGGCTGGAGAGATGGCTCAGTGGTTAAGGCACTTACCTGCAAAGCCTAATAACCAAAGTTGAATTCCTAAGTGCCCACGTAAAGCCATATGCATAAAATGGCACATGCATCTGGAATTTGTCTGCAGTGGCTAGAGGCCCTGGAGTGCCCATTCATATATTCTTTCTTTCTTTCTCTCTCTCTCTCTCTCTCTCTCTCTCTCTCTCTCTCTCTCTCTCTCTCTCTCCCCTCCCCCTTACAAATAAATAAGTATAATAAAATAAAACAAATAATTGATTACTGCTGGCTGAGGGAAGTAGTGTCCAGGGAGGCTGAGGCAGAAAGATTGTGAGTTCAAGGCCAGCCTGGGCTACATAGGGAGACCACTCTGTGTTCTCCCAGGAACATTGGTAGTTTGTGATACTGAGGATTGAACCTAAGACCTTTTACATGCTAGATAATCTATCCCTGAGTTATATCTAACCCCTATTTGTATTTTTTTTTTTTTTAGGTTGGGTCTCACTAAATTACTCAGGCTGTCTTTGAACTCACTCTGTAGGCTAAGCCAACCTTAAACTTAGATACTCCTGCTTTTCTCCTGAGTAGCTGGGATTACAAGCCTGCAACATTAGTCCTAGTTGAGATTTAATATTTAAAGTTATTTTGAGGGGGGGCATCAAACTCACATTGATCCTCCTACTCAGCCTCCCAAATGCTGGGATTAAAGGCATGTGCCACCATGCCCAGCAGTTAGTATTTTATGTGTGTGTGGGTACACTCCAGGGTCTCTTGTCACTGCACATGAATGCCAGGCACGTGTGCTTCCTTCCTTCCAGCTTTCCATGGGTGCTGAGCAGCTGCAGGCTTTGCAGTCAAGTATCTAACCACTGAGCCATCTCCCCAGCCCTGAGAGAGTTGTGTTTTAAGCACAACTGGGGAAAGAAAACATTTGCATTAGCATTGTGATTTTTCCCTTAGGTACTAGTGTGACTCCATTTTAGCTTTGCTATTTTTTGGGAGGCTAAGAAAGGAGTATTGCCACAAGTTCTAGACTCGTCGGCTACAATAGTGAATTCCAGGTCTACATGTTGAAACTCCATCTAAAAAACCCAAAAGAATGAAGAATGAAAGAAATTCAGATAAATCACATTTTAAAATGTGTGTGTGGAGGGGGCCATACATGTGGAAGTCAAGGGACATCCTTGAGGTGTTAGTCCTCTCTCTCCTGCTCCTGTGAAACAATCCTTTGGATGCCACTTTTGCTTCCGGGAAGGCCAGGTTCGCTGGACGGTCAGGTTCAGGATTCTCCTGGGCGCCTCCCGTTGCCAGGCTTGTTGGGATTACTCTACTTTCTGTGGGTGATGGCTTTATTTATTTGCAAACAGAGAGGGAGAGTATGGGTGCATCCGGGCCTCCAGCCACTGCAAATGAACTCCCAGATGCATGTGCTGCTTTGTGCATCTGGCTTACGTGGGTGCTGGGGAATCGAACCCAAGTCATTAGGCTTTGCATGCCTTAACCTTAACTGCTGAGCCATCTCCCCAGCCCTTATTGATGCATTTTGCATATCCATTTTTGGAAGACTAATCACGTTTGGATATGATAGTTCTTATAGAGATATTTCTTCCAAAGCATAAATGGTACTTAAATATTCTACAAGACCAGTTTCTCCACCTGTCAGAGATTGGTTTGCTTGTTCACAAAATCTATAAAGGTATAACGATCAAAACACAGCCACAAAATAAGTAGCCATGATAAATGCCTTTGCTTTGTTAATGTGTTCCACAAGTGGAGAGCTCAGGCTGATATCTAACTGATCACTTTTTTATTATTATTATTTTTTATTTATTCATTTTTTTCAAGCAGAGAGAGAGAGAGAGAGAGAGAGAGAGAGAGAGAGAGAGAGAGAGAGAGAGCACACCAGGGCCACTGCCTTGTGGGTCTGGCTTATGTGTGTACTGGGGAATTGAACCGGGGTCCTTTGGCACTGGAAGCAAGTTCCTTAACCACTGAGCCATCTCTCCAGCCCTGATCACTTCTTTTTAGGACCCCTCTGGGCCGTGCAAGAGCCTGGCTTCGATTAGCCCTCATGCAGAAAAAGATGGCTGACTACCTGCGCTGCTTAATCATCCAGAGAGATCTCTTGAGGTTAGTATCGCTGAGTCATGTTTACTTTAATTTTTCATTTTATTTATATCATATCTTCCAAAAATATCTTGAAGATGTTGCATAAGAAGATTTACAAGAAGCTGGGCATGGTGGTGCACGCCTTTAATCCCAGCACTCGGGAGGCAGAGGTAGGAGGATCACCATGAGTTCAAAGCCACCCTGAGACTACATAGTGAATTCCAGGTCAGCCTGGGCTAGAGTGGACTACCTCGAAAAACCTAAAAAAAAAAAAAAAAGAGCTAAAAACACAATCAGGTTATAACATGGATGAGACATGGATGAGGAAGGAACCAGCCCAAAATGTGATTACCACAAGCTTCCTGTCATCCAGGGTGGAGACATTCACATGTGAATGTGAATTTCTTTTTTCTTTTTAGTTTTTTTCCTAGGGAGGGTTTCACTGTAGCCCAGGCTGACCTGGAGTTCACTCTAGTCCTAGGCTGGTCTGGAACAGCCATCCTCCTAGTTCTGCTTTCCATGTGCTGAGATTAAATGTGTGTGCCACCACACCTGGCACTATTTATTATTTAGTTTAAAAATTTTTTAAATTTATTTTTAATTATTTATTTGAGAGAGAGACAGTGACTATGGCATACCTTGGCTTTTTGCCTTTGCAAATGAACTCCAGATGCATGTGCCGCTTTGTGCATCTGGTCTTATGGCTACTGGGGACTTGAACTTAGGTCATCAAGCTTTAAAAGCTTGGACCACTAGCCATCTGAGCCATCTCTCCAACCCTATTTTTATTTATTTATTTATTTGTAAGCAGAGAGAGAGAATGAGGGTGCCAAGGCTTCTAGCCACTGCAAAGGAACCCTAGATATGTGCCACTTTGTGCGTATGGCTTTACATGGGTACTGGGGAGTTGAACCTGAGTCATTAGGCTTTGCATGCAAGCACTTAAACTGCTGAGCCATCTCTCCAGCCCTAAAAGAGTTAGTTTAAAGAAACCTAGTTTACATTGCTTCCATGTTTGCACGGCTGGAAGACTAGGGAGATAAGGTGCTAAGGTTTCAGAGTTAAGTTTGTGATGGAAGGTTTCGCTGTGATTTTTCCAGTGAGTTCTACGAGTATCACGCACTAATGATGGAAGAAGAAGGAGCAGTAATCGTGGGGCTGCTGGTTGGCCTGAACGTGATAGATGCTAATCTGTGTGTAAAGGGAGAGGATTTAGACTCCCAGGTAAGTGAAGGTGGTTGGCACAGATGCACTGCTTTCATTTTGCACATGTCTTCCTGACCTGACCATCACTCCAAGTTGCACACAGTGCTTGTGAACAGAAATTCAGTTGCATGGTGTGTTGGTCAATACCTAACAGGAACAAGGGAGGGGGATTTATTTTGGCTCAGGATTTCAGAGGGTTCAGCCATGATTGGCTTCTTCTTGGTTCTAGACCTGTGGTCAGGAACATCATGGTAGCAGGAGGAAGGTGTCCTCTCTTTGGTGGCCAGGAATCAGAGAGGAGAGTAACAGGAAGGGTCCAGAGCCAAGATACATCCTAGATAGCCCCCAGTGTTCCTCTTCCTCCAACTCAGCTCCACCTTCCTCAGTAATGCATTGAGACTTGGACAACACAGGACGGAAGCATTGCTCACTCAGTGTTTTCAGCCTGGAATGGTCTCAGGAAACGCTCTCAACAGACAGACTTGGACACATCTCAGTCTAGATGAGCTATCACGTGTCTTAATGGTGCTTCTGACAAGTTCTATTCTCTTTATTGACTTCAGGTTGGGGTGATTGATTTTTCCATGTATTTAAAGAATGAAGAAGACATTGGAAATAAAGAAAGGTATGACTTCCAGGTTATTTCATGTGGTGTTTTTTTTTTTTTTTTTTGAGGTAGGGTCTTTCTCTCTAGCCCAGGCTGACCTGGAATTCACTGTGTAGTCTCAGGGTGGCCTCGAACTCATGGTGATCCTCCTACCTCTGCTTCCGAGTGCTGGGATTAAAGGTGTGCACCACCATGCCTGGTCCATATGTTGTATTTTTTAAAAAAAAATATTTATTTATTTATTTGAGAGAGGAGAGAGAGAGAGAGAGAGAGAGAGAGAGAGAGAGAGAGAGAGAGAGAGAGAGAGTCAAACTTCAGATACATGTGCCACCCTGGCTTTACGTGGGTACAGGGGAATCATACTCAGGTCTTTCTGCTTTGCAGGCAACTGCCATAACTGCTAAGCAATCTCTCCAGCCCACTTTTATTATATATTTGCAAGCAGAGCGAGAGAGGAGAGAGAGAGAGAGAGTATGAATGTGCCAGGGCCTCTTGCCACTGCAAACAAACTCTAGGCACATGTGCCACTTTGTACTTATGGGTTTATGTGGATACTGGAAATCAAACGCAGGCCATCAGACTTTGCAAGCAAGTGCCTTGAACCACTGAGCCACCTTTCTAGCTCCATTTGTTGTAATTTTTAAATAGCATTTTCCAAACAGCTTTGAGATCCACCTGTGGTGTGTGTACCTCTCTCTATGGGTTCCTTGAGACGCTCCCAAAGCAAATGAGGAAAGTACTAGAAAAGGGCATTTTTGTGGGCAGGAGGACTCTTACGTCCCTAGACTTACTGAGACCCACTTTAACAGCTCTGCTTTGTGGTAATGATGGTGTACATAGAGATCTACATGCATTAATGGGCTGGGAGTGGTGGCTCATACCTTTAATCCCAGCACTTGGGAGGCAGAGGTAAGAGGATCATCCTGAGTTTGAGGCCAGTCTTGGACTACAGAATGAGTTTCAGGTCAGCATGGTCTAGAGTAAGACCCTACCTCAAACCCCCCCCCCCCCGAAAAAAAAAAAAAACTGAATGAATAAAATAAAATGTATTGATGGCACATTAGCAAGTGAATGAGCAACAGAGTTAATGATTACTTAGTTCATAAGTCACTGATATATGATTACAAAGGTTTAAAAAAATTGTTAAGGGCTGGAGAGATGGCTCAGCGGTTAAGGCACTTACCTGCAAAACCTAATGACCCAGGTTTGAGTCCTCAGTGCCCTCATAAAACCAGTGCACAAAGTGGCGCATGCATCTGGAGTTTGTTTGAGTGGCTGGAGGCCCTAGTGCACCCATTCTCTCTGTCTGTCCCTCTTCTCTCTTATCTCTCCTGCAAATAAATAATAAATAAAATTTTTAAGTGTTTTTAAAAAATATTTATTTGAGAGAGAGAGAGAGAGAGAGAGAGAGAGAGAGAGAGAGAGAGAGAGAGAAGAGTGTTGCCAGGGCCTCTTGCTGCTGTACATGAATTCCAGACACATGTGCCTCTTTATGCATCTGGCTTTAATGTGGGGAATAGAACCCAGGCCAGCAGGATTTGCAAGCAAGTGCTTTTGACCACTTAGTCTTCCCAGCCCAGATTCTTTGTTTTACACGTTGCAGTGTGTTTCCTTGAATTTGTAGATGATTTAGATATGGTTTTTCTATTTTCAATAAGCACAAAGCTGCTCTTCTCTTCTCCAGGGATGTTCACATTGCTGCCATCCTGGACCAAAAAAATTACGTTGAAGAACTGAACAGACAACTCAAGTATGTACTACGGGTGCTTACTGTACTTGGGAATATTGCTTAGCTTCATCCTGTGCCTTCTAAGTGTCATTTGATTTTGTTTTTGTCTTCTAAGTTTATTTGTTTATATATTTTGGATGCATGGTCTCACACTAGCCCAGGCTGACCTAGAACTCACTATGTAGTCTCAGGCTGGCCTCCAACTCACAGTGATCCTCCTACCTCTGCCTCCCAAGTGATGGCGTGCACCACCATGCCTGGCCTATTTCTGTTTTTTTGAAGCAGAATCTCCACCCTAACCCAGGCTGACCCAGAGTTTAGGCTAGTCTGCAGTCCAGACTAGCCTAAAGACCACAGCAACCCTCCTACCTCAGCCCCATGAGTGCTGGGATTAAAGGTGTGCAGCACTACCTTTGGCTTTGCTTGACTTTGATTCTATCATTTAGAGATAGGGTCTAGCCTCGAACTAACCAGGTACTTGATGCTAGATAGCTTATGTTTGGATTTCTCCAACTATGGGTGACTTTGAAGGTTCCTAAATTATCATGAAATTAAAGAAGGGAACAGAATGGGGCTTGAGGTAAAGATGACTATATATGTTTATATAAGCCACATAATTATAGCATGCACATTTAAGCTTCATTCTTTTTTTTTTTTTAGCTTCATTCTTTAAATAATTTTAAGTAGAATTTTAGCAATATTGACAATATGTTTTGTGGCATTTCCATTCCCAAATTTTATCAGTTAACTATGAGAAAGACCCTAAGAAGATAATAAAGATGCGTACCAGGTGTGGTCGGTGCAGGCGGTGCCTGATGTCATCCAGCACTTGGGAGGATGGTGATTTGGAGGGTAGCCTGGACTATACAGCAAGATCCTGTCTCAAAAAACAAAAGACTGAGCCAGGAGTGGTGCTGTGCCTGTATTTCCAGGGTGTGGGAGGTGAAGGCGGGAAGATCAGCGTCATCTCTGGCTGCTTACACAGTCAGTTTGAGTGACACCCTGAGTCAAAAAATTAAAAACCAAGCAACCACCACCCATGAGCTTCTTTAATGGTAGCTGTTCAGTGGGAGAGCTCTTGCCTAGCATGGATGAGACTCTGGGTTCAATCCCCAGGCACCATACATCCACATACCTGCATGCACACACACAAAACACCAAATCGAGCCAGGCATGGTGGTGCCCGCCTTTAGTCTTAGCTTTAAGGAGGCTGACGTAGGAGACTCACCATGAGTTTGAGGCCAGCCTGCAGCTATAGAGTGAGTGCCAGGTCATCCTGGAATGGACTGACCCTGTCTTGGAAAACAAAACAAATGAGATTTAAATAGAAATTCTTTTTTTAAAAAATATTTTATTTATTCATTTTTTTCAAGCCAAGAGAAAGAGAGAGACCACCAGGGCCACCACCTTGTGGATCTGGCTTATGTGGGTACTGGGGAATTGAACCTGGGGCCTTAGGCACTGGAGGCAAGTGCCTTAACTGCTTAGCCATCTCTCCAGCCCATTAAATAGAAATTCTTTTGTTATGCTCTTTACTGCTGTCCTAGAAGCCAGTTAATAAAATGTCCCACATCCAGCCGGGCGTGGTGGCGCACGCCTTTAATCCCAGCACTCGGGAGGCAGAGGTAGGAGGATCACCATGAGTTCAAGGCCACCCTGAGACTACAGAGTGAATTCCAGGTCAGCCTGGACTAGAGCGAGACCCTATCTCGGGAAAAAAAAAAAGTCCCACATCCAGAAGTTTGTTTGGGGTAGTTGGTACATGTCAGTCAACATAATGGGTTCAGAGTAATGAACTTTTTCTTCCCTTTATGAATTGCCATGATTTTGAATGAATTTTTTCTTTGCTAATTTCAGCAGCACAGTCAGCAGCCTTCATTCAAGAGTTGACTCATTAGAAAAATCAAACACTAAGCTGATTGAAGAGGTACTGTCATGGTGCAGTGGACCCGACTGCTTCAGTCCTTTCCATGTTAAGTATGAATGCATGAAGTGCCCCACCACTCACCCATACCTTCATTATGCTGGTGGTTGTAACCGATGCTCGTGAGTTCTAGAGAAACTACATATTCTTCCCCAAGACTCAGCTACCTGACTTCGTGAGGTACTGCTGTGTGGTATCCAACCTGTGCAAACGAGCTCAGAGACAAAACTTCTACAAGCGCTTATATTAACACAGGATACTTCTCCTTTTAAACTGGGATGACCTATGTGTAGGTAGTGTTCCACTGATTGCATGACTATGTCCACTTGTCCTCTGGCCTCTCTTTCCTGGGTAAAGCTCACGACAGCCGTGGCTTGTGCCTTGTGCATGTGGCCCCAGACTGTTCAGAGGAACCAGTTCATCCTTTAATTTCCACACAGACACACAGCTCTTCTTTATACTGTTTGTAGAGTTGCTTTTTGAGATGTTCTCTCTTAAATTTATCAAATCAATGAGTTATTGCCTCCTATTTTCAGGATTATTTATGCTGGAAAAAATATTAGTGTCATGAACCCTATTTTTTCATTGATTAAATTTTTTAAAAATATTTTATTTATTCATTTTCAAGCAGAGAGATACAGAGAGAGAGAGAGAGAGAGAGAGAGAGAGAGAGAGAGAGAGAGAGAGAGAGAGAGAGCACCAGGGCCACCACCTTGTGGGTCTGGCTTATGTGGGTCCTGGGGAATTGAACCCGGGGCCTTAGGCACTGGAGGCAAGTGCCCCAACCACCAAGCCATCCCTCCAGCCCTGATTAAATTTTTTATTTCTTGAGCTGGGCATGGTGGCACACGCCTTTAATCCCAACACTCGGGAGGCAGAGGTAGGAGGATTGCTGTGAGTTCGAGGCCAGCCTGAGACTACATAGTGAATTCCAGGTCTGCCTGGGCTAGAGTGAGATCCTACCTCGAAAAACCAAATAAATAAATAAATAAAATTTATTTCTTTTAGAGTTGGCCTCATTTTTTAAAATACAGACAATGCATATAATTTGTATACCTGCATTAAGAACACATCTGTAAGGCTAGCCATTGTAGTGCATACCTGTAATCCCAGCACTTGGGAGGCTGAGGCAGGAGGGTAAGACGTTCAAGGCTAACCTCTGCTCTTACATAGGGGGTTCAAGCAAGCCCATCTCAAGAAAACAAAACCAAACATAATAATGCATCTGTGTATTGATGGTAGGACACTGGACTGGGACCACTCATTAGTACCTGCCTCTCACTGACCCCAGCACTCTATGAAGTTCAGTTGTATCAAAAACTCAAGAGGCAGAAGTAGGAGGGTTGCCATGAGTTCAAGGCCACCCTGAGACTACATAGTGAATTCCAGGTCAGCTTGGGCTAAAGCAAGACCTTACCTGGAAAAACCAAAAATAAAAAATAATAAATGTATTCATTGCAAACCACTTTAAGGGAATTGTCTCTACTTTGCTTTCCTAGGCTCCTTTTCGTTCTGGACCTCACAGCCTAGACATTCCTGTTTGTCATAGAATTCCCTTCTGTTCCTGTTTCTGTTACACTCACTTGCATGTCTGTTTCATTTTCCTTTTCCCTTATGCACAAGTCTACAGTTTTTTTGTTTTAACATGTCCTTCTTCATGTACTTCCTCTCACACATTGTGTTCAGTACATTTGGTAATTCAGAATGCATCCCGTTTATTACAGGCATTACAGATCAGCATCATACGTTTCAACTACAAAAATAAATACTGGGAATAGTACAAATTGAAATGAGTGTAGCCAGGCGTGGTGGTGCACTCCTTTGATCCCAGCACTTGGGAGGCAGAGGTAGGAGGCAGAGGTAGGAGGATCGCTGTGAGGTTGAGGCCATGCTGAGACTACATAGTGAGTTTCTGGTCAGCCTAGGCTAGAGTGAAACCCTGCCTCAAAAATACAAAAAAAAATTTTTTTTTAATGAGTATAAGTTTTAAAATTTGTTATCTTGGGATAAAACACATTTTTATTATGAAAGTTTTCTGTTAATGTGGGAGCCATTTTACCAGTTTTATTTTAATTATGATATAGCCATGAATGTAAACCTGCAAATCAAGTATCCAAAATCTTTTTATTTCTGTTTTGTACTTTTCAGTTAGCAATAGCAAAGAATAATATCATTAAACTCCAAGAAGAAAACCATCAGTTACGAAGTGAAAATAAATTGATCTTGATGAAAACACAGCAGCAATTAGAGGTAAACATGGCCTCAGTCTATCCCCAGTCTTGTGTCAGAAGTGAGGACTCCTAGGGCCCTTTCCCTTCCCCTCCCCTCCCCCGCCCTTTTCCCTCTTTCCCTTCCCTCTTTCCCTTTCCCCTTTCCCCATTTAACCCCCTTTTTAACCCCCTTTCCCTTCCCTCCTCTCTCCTTCCCTTTCTTACTTCCCTCCCTTCCTCTCTTCCTTCCTTCCTTGAGTGAGTATGGGTGTGCAGACTCCACATGCATGTGCCACACTGTATATCTTGGCTTTACATGGATGCTGGGGAATTGAACCTGGGCCAGCAGGCTTTGCAAGCAAGCACCTTTAGCTGCTGAGTCATCTCCCTAGCCCTTTTAGGGCTTTTCATGAATGAGGCATATGTGTGCTTAGTAGTGATTACAGAATGCAAAGCTGGGGCTGGGGAGATTGCTAAGTGGTTAAAGGCACTTGATTGCTTACAAAGCCTGGTGGCCCAGGTTCGATTCCCCAATACCCATGTAAAGCCAATGCACAGAATGCAAAGCTGGATGTCTTCTTCCTAGGTTACAAAAGTCGACGTGGAAACCGAGCTGCAAACATATAAGCATTCTCGGCAAGGCCTCGATGAGATGTACAACGATGCCAGAAGGCAGCTTCGAGATGAGTCCCAGCTGCGACAGGTAGCAAACTCTGGGAGTAATTTACCCGTCAGAAAGTGCCAGTTAGGTCTTCATCAGCCCTTTCTTCTTTGTTCTGAAGTATCAAGCTTATATGCTTCATGCTTTTAGATTCTTTACTTTCACTTTTTTTTGTGACTGGGAATTCAATAGACTAGGTTTTTGCTTTGTTTTTTTGATTTTTGAGTTAGGCTCTCTCTCTAGCGCAGGCTGACCTGGAATTAACTATGTAATCTCAGGGTGGCCTTGAACTCACAGCAATCCTGCTACCTCTGCCTCCTGAGTGCTGGGATTAGAGGTGTGTGCCACCACACCCAGCAAGAAATTAAAAGTTTTGACTTATCTTTGGTCCTTATATAGCTGCTTCATTTATTTCAAGAAAATAATTTCTGAGGCATAAAAATGTTTAAGTATCTAAAAACTACCACCTTTTTATAAAAAAAATCAATAATAAAAAAATCAATGAAAAATCTTTCAAATAAAAAAAAAGTTTAGGGCTGAAGCGATGGCTCAATGGTTAAGGTGCTTGATTGCAAAATCTGATGACCCAAGTTCAATTCCCCAGTATCCACGTAAAGCCAGATGCACAGAGTGGCACATACATCTGGAGTTCATTTGCAGTGGTTAGAGGCTCTGGCATGCTTATTCTCTCTTTTTCTCTCTCTTTCTGCTTGCAAATAAATAAATAAAATATTTAAAAAAATTTAATTTTGGGGCTGGAGAGATGGCTCAGCGGTTAAGGCACTTACCTCCAGTGCCTAAGGCCCCCGGTTCAATTCCCCAGGACCCATATAAGCCAGACCCACAAGGTGGTGGTCTTGGTGTGCTCTCTCTCTCTCTCTCTCTGTATCTCTCTGCTTGAAAAATGAATAAATAAAATATTTTTAAAAAATAAATTAAAAAATTTAATTTTGAACCATTAGAATAAATGATAATGGAACATGGATTTTTGTTTTGTTTTGTTTTATTGATTGATTAAGACTGTCTTGTTGTGTATCCTGATTCTCCCGCCTCAGGCTGGGATTATATCATGTGCCACCAAGCACTGCATAGGTTTTTTTTTTTTTTTTTTTTTGAGGTGGGTAAAGGGTTTGGTCCTTAGAAAAAATTATGTGTGCATTTGTGTATATATGTGTGTATGCCCCTACAAATGACTATCAGATGCATGTGCCTCTTTGCATCTGGCTTTACATGGGTGCTGGACCAGCAAGCTTTGTAAGCAAGTGTCTTTAACCACAAGCGATCTCCAGAACCCCTGGCCTTTTGAGACAGGGTCTCATTCTGTAGCCCAGGCTGGTCTTAAACTCACTATGCATCCCCAAATAGCCTTGATCTCGAAGCAGTCCTCCTGCCTCAGCCTCCCGAGTACTGACTGGGAGTACAGATAGGAACCAATACAACCCCACCACACACAGGCAGGTTGATTTTGTTTGTTTGTTTGTTGAGGTAGGGTCTTGCTTTAGCCCAGGCAGACCTGGAATTCACTACTAGTTTCTGGGTGGCCTCAAACTCACCAAGATCCCTCTACCTCTGCCTCAGTGCTGGGATTAAAGTCATGCACCACCATGCCTAGCTCTTTCAGGTTGATTTTTGAGTGGATGTAAGAGAAGTAGTTGAGAGACACTGTTTCCAAATCTAATTAGTGATGAATTGTATATCCTGAAGGAGCATGTAAGTTGAAGGTATTTTAATATTTCAGGATGTGGAGAGCGAGCTGTCAGTACAAATCAGTATGAAACATGAGATTGAACTTGCCATGAAGTTGCTGGAGAAAGATATCCACGAAAAACAAGATACTCTGATAGGTCTTAGACAACAGCTGGAGGAGGTTAAAGCCATTAACATTGAGATGTATCAGAAATTGCAGGTAATGTTTTTAAATTCATTTAATTTTTTAAAAAATTTTATTGTTTTTGGTTTTTCAAGGTAGGGTATCACTCTAGCCCAGGCTAACCTGGATTCACTATGTAGTCTCAGGCTGGCCTCAAACTCAGGGCAGTCCTTCTACCTCTGCCTCCCGAGCACTGGGATTAAAGGCTTCCTTTCTCTCTCAACAGAGTCTGGTTATGTAGCCCAGGCTGACTTCAAATTCACACCCCCTAATGGAAAGGCTGCATTGAACTCCAGATCCTCCTGTCTTTACCTCCTGTGGGCTGGGATTACAAGCATGTGCCACCCACTGGGACTAACATTCAGGTTTGATCAAAATCAAACCACCCTACCTTGTGTGTTTTTATAAATAGGGCTCTGAAGATGGCTTGAAAGAAAAAAATGAAATAATTGCCCGACTAGAAGAAAAGACCAATAAAATCACCACAGCCATGAGGCAGCTGGAGCAAAGGTATGGCATTTTCATATCTATTTGTCTTCCTCCTTCTATTTATTTATTTACTTGCAAGCAGAAAGATAGAGAAAAGACAGACAAACAGAGAGAATGGGCATGCCAGGGCCTCCAACCACTGCAAAGGAACTCTGGGTGCATGCACCTCTTTGCACATCTGGCTTTATGTAGGTACTGAGAAATTGAACCCGGGTCATTAGGCTTTGCAGGCAAGCTCTTCAACCGCTGAGCCAACTCTCCAGCCCCTGTCTCCTTTTTCTTTACTGTGAGACTGGGCATATAAACTAAGAAGACTAGATTAGGGCACTTTTTTTTTCCTTTTAAAACTGAACCAGGCTTGAAAAACCAAGGGGGGAAAAAAAAAAAAAAACAACTGAACCAGGTTTTGCCTCTGCACTGTTGCATGGAATCAAGTTGGTTTAATTTAGATTGATTTCAAATTGCCCTCTTGGGGATAGTTTTTTAAAGGCCAAATTCCTATAACTTCATGGGGCTCCATCTATAGCAAAACCAAACACACACACACACACACACACACACACACACACAAACAACTCAGAAAACTGTGAAAATGAACAGGCTCCCTGGTGGGGTTGTCCTGGGGTTATTCCCAAGAGTGTTTAACTGCCAGAGTCTTGCCACTTACACCTCACTGTCTGAGCAGTGATCTGACCCTCAGCCTAACCCAAGACAGGATTTTATTTAAATTACATTGCTTAATATTGGTGTTTTCCCTCTCTTGTTGGAAGATGTAATGTGACTCCATTGTCAACATGTGTCTTGTCATTGCTTTCTTTGAATCGACTTATGATAAACATAACTATTACTGCTTTATTGACATGAATATTCTTTTATTGACATCCTCTTTCTTCTTTTTTCTTTTTTTTTATTTTCTTTATCCCCATTTTTACATTTTGGACATCTTTATTACCTTTTTCTGTCTTTGATTTCTGTCCATTCCATTATGAAGTGACAACGATTTGTTAACTCAAACTAGGACGATTGCCATGTCATTGGTGAAAAGTGCCTGCAGTGACTCTCAGGACCAGTACAAGCTGGTCAAAGACATATCTTTCTGAAAACCATCCAGACTGCAAGAACCCACAGTTCTATAATCCGCTCACTGGGAAAGAACTTGTGGTAGTCCTCTGTATTGTAAGGGCCCGAGGAGCCCCGCACATATGGCCAGCTGCTGTGGTGGTGGTGCATCACCACCAGGCAGCACAGGTGCCCTTGGCTTCCCCAAACACATTCCTCAGCCTCGTGCACCACAGGTGACTTGAGTATCAGCCATGAGGAGGTCAGGATTTTCAAATGCAGCGTTATCTTTTTTAGCTACTTTTTTGATAGAAACTATAAAAGTTGTTTACAAAAGAAGTTAACCTTTAGTTTCCATGTGTTGGCACAAGTATTTTTCCCCATTGGCCCACTCTGCCTAATGGCTCCCTTATTGATTAAAAATGTTTTCAAAAGCACCTTCTAATCCTGATCAGCCATCACCGTGTGCTTGAGTGGTTGTGTGCCCCCTTCTGATAGCACAAGTGAGAGGCCTCCCTCACTCTTTGAGGACACATTCTGTAACCACCCCACAAGCTGACTGAGAGCTGGCTTCAGTGTTATACCCTTCCTTGGAAGCAGCTTGTCCACTCTGATGCAGATGGCCACTGCCCCATAATAGGGGTTTAAAGCAGATGGGGAGAACCAGGCCTGGTTTTTTGTTGTTACCTGAGCAGAAATCTCTCGTGATTCCTTATAAAGAGTTAATCAGTCCAGGTGTGGTGGTGCGCACCTTTAATCCCAGCATTTGGGAGGCTGAGGTAGGAGGATCACTGTGAGTTTGAGGCCAGCCTGGGATTACATAGTGAATTCCAGGTCAGCCTGGGCTAGAGTGAGACCCTGGAAAAAGAAAACAAAACAACAAATAAAGAGAGAGCTAATGTCCCTTGAATCTTGGGGAATATTTTCCTATTAAAATACTGACGATAAGCCTCAAAAATCTTGATGGCCAAGGTAGCCTAGAGCAAAGCAATGACTTACAGATAAAAACAGGAAGATGTGAATCACAACTTTTGAAGCTAATTTTTAATATTCAGTGGTGAGGAATAAAAATAAACTCTAGAGGCTGGTGCCAACTAGCACTAAATTTTTTGAATCTTAACACGAATATAGTCATACATGTACACACACAAAGCTTTGGCCTAATTTAGCAATTGCATAAAGATCACACAGGAAGGACTCTGTGATTATTTGGAGTAATTATAGCTTGTTGTACTTGGCCTTGTAGCACACTTGATTCCTAGCATACACATCTGAGCATACCATGACAGGTGGCTTCTTCACCCACTGCACAAGTACTCTGCTTGGCCTGGTTTCATAAAACAGCAGTAATACACCTGCTATACTTGGAAACCTGACTCATTATGCTCTAGATCAATGGTAAAGGCTGTATTGCTTTGCACTGTTAATTATGAAAAAGAAATAAACCAAATTTAAAAATAATTTTCTGGGCATTATTGTATGTTGTATTGAAAAACAAAATCAATTTCTAGATATTGTGTGGCTCTTTCATGTTTGAGTTTGTGAGTTTTCCCTCAAACTTTGTTTTCATTTAGAAATGTTTCTATTTCCCCATTTTTCTTTTATTTGTCTTCTTCACCTTTTACACCCTAGTTCTAGCCTCAGTTTTACCCAAAGTTGATTTGAATTACACCAGATTGCAGCAAGCAGAGAAGGCGCAGACGGAAGCTGAGGACGAGGACGAGAAATGTCTCCAGGAGTGTCTGAGTAAATCTGACAGTCTGCAGAAACAAGTAGCTCAAAAGGAGAAGCAGCTGTGAGTAATTTGCTCTTATAAACAAATACTTTATGCTTGTGTTACCATGTTCCTCACACCATCCCCTTTTAATTTGCTCCAAATGGTGGAGTAATAAAACATTTTATCTAATGATGCCAGCTTGAATGCTCACTTTAAAAATCAAGAACAGAGCCGAGCATGGTGACACACACCTTTAATCCCAGCACTCAGGAGGCAGAGGTAGGAGGATCACCATGAGTTCAAGGCCACCCTGAGACGACATAGTGAATTCCAGGTCAGCCTGGGCTAGAGTGAGACCCTACCTCAAAAAACAAAAAACAAAACAAAACAAAAAAATCGAGAACAGTGCTCACTTTGGCAGGACACATACTAAAATCATAATGGTACAGAGAACATTAGCATGGTCCCTGCTCAAGGATGACACACAAATTTGTTTTGAGACCCATTAAAACAAAATTTAATGAGAAAAAATAAATACATAAAAATCAAGAACAGTTTGGCTGTGGATGTCACTCAGTGATAGAGTGCTTGCCTAGCATGCAGGAGGCCAGGTTCAATTCCCAGCAGTACCTGAACTGGGCATGGTGTAATCTTGGCACACCAGAGGCAGAGGCAGGTTCAGAAATTCAAGGTCATCCTCAGCTACGTTGTGAGCTGGCTATCAGTCTGAGCTACATGACTGTCTCAAGCATGCTTCTTGCTTACTGAGATGGAGGGAGAGTGAGTCATGAGATGATAGGAAGGGACCTTCAGGATCAGTGGAACTCATGTAAAAGCAGAAGGGAGGGGACCAGGCACAGGGGAAGGGAATTATTGAGGAAGGAGGATGAACAGGAGCAAAGTGTAATGACATACTGTGCATGGAAATGCCATGATGAATTATGTCACTTTGATGTTATAGATCAGCCTGGCCTGGACAGAAACCCCACCTCAAAATCCTCCCCTCAAAAAAAAAAAAAATAATAATAATAGAAGGCTAGGGATAGAGCTCAGTGGTAGAGGGCTTACCAAATATCATGCATCAGATAGATCCTGGGTTCAATGCCTAGGACAAAAAACAAATAAATGAAAAATAACTCACAGTGCCTGACACTACCTACTCAAGACCTTCATAACAGGAGGAAAAGATGATGACATCAGAATAAAAGAGAGGGTCAGGCGTGATGGTGTACACCTTTATTCCCACTTAGAGGCAGAGGTAGGAGGACCGCCATGAGTTTGAGGCCAGTCTGAGACTACAGAGTGAATTTTAGGTCAACTTGGGCTAGATTGAGACCCTGTCTGGAAAAACCAATAAAATAAAATAAAAAGTGAGCTGGTTACAGCAGCTCATCCCTATATACACTTTTATTTTTTCAAGATAGGGTCTCACTCTCTCCCAAGCTGAACTGGAACTCACTATGTTGTCTCATGGTGGCCTCAAACTCATGGAGATCCTCCTGCTTCTGCCTCCTGAGTGCCGGGATTAAAGGTGTGTGCCACCACTCCTGGCTCTCACATACCTTATAATCCCAGTACTTTTTTGAGGTAGAGACAAAAGCATCAGGAATTCCAGGTCATCTTTGGCTACCTAGGGAGTTTGAGGCTATCCTGGGCTACATGAGACCCTATTTAACAAAAATAAGTGAGAATCTATTCATGTTAGGTGAAAGGTGAAAAAGGAAGGTAGGAAGAAAGGAAAGAAAGATGGGTCTCAAGAAATGCTAGAGGTCAGGGCTGGAGAGATGGCACTTGCTTACACAGCCTGATGACCCAGGTTCAAGTCCCCAGTACTCACGTAAAATCAGATGCACAAAGTGGTGCATGTGTCTGGAGTTCGTTTGCAGTGGCTGGAGACCCTGGCACTCCCGTTCTCTCTCCTTGCAAATAAAGAAAGACATTTTAAAAGTTGCTAGAAGTGAAAGTAAAGCCGACGTCTACTGGTGTTAGGAGCACAGTCCAGTAAGAAGCAGCACTGAGCCTGCCTGTGCTTGTCTTTCAAGGGCACAACTGGAGACGGATTTGAAGATCGAGAAGGAGTGGAGGCAGACTTTGCAGGAAGACCTTCAGAAGGAGAAAGATGCCCTGTCTCATCTTAGGAATGAGACCCAACAAGTCACTAGTCTTAAAAAAGTAAAGAGTGGTGAAACTTTGAATATTATGTCTTGACACATACTTTCTTTCCTTTTTTCTTCCTCTCTGTCTCTTTAGCTATGTAGCTAAGACTGGCTTTTTATATTTTTATTTTATTTAGTTATTTGCAAGCAGAGAGAGAAAGAATGGGTACGCCAGGGGAACTCCAGATGCATTTGCTACTTTGTGCATCCGACTTTACATGGGTATAGGGGAATTAAACCTGCATTGTTAGGCTTTGCAAGCGAGTGCCTTAACCGCTGAGCTATCTCTACAGCCCAAGACTTTTTTTCTCCCTTTTATTTTTTCAAGTGAGGGTCTCACTCTAAACCAGGCTGTCCTGGAATTCACTCTATACTCCCAGACTGGCCTAGAACTCACATCGATCCTACCTCTGCCTTCCCAAGTGCTGGCATTAAAGGTGTATGCCACCATGCCTGCCTTAAAAAAATTTATTTATGAGAGAGAAAATGAATGGGGATGCCAGGGCCTCATGCTACTTATCTCCTGACACTGCAAATGAACTCCAGATACATTGTCACTTTGTGCATCTGGCTTTACATGGGTACTGCTGAGTTGCTGGGATTACAGATATGAGCCACAAAACCAACTTCTGCTAATTCCTTTGCAAATATACTTTACATAATTTGCATTTATGTAAGGATACAGTGAAATAGTCTTCTTAGGAAGTGTCAGTCAAGGAAATTGGGCAAGTAGAAAATAGATCCATTTCCAGAGCAGTCAAGGAAGGCCTTCAGACAGTTTCTTCTAGAAAACTTCAGGAAAGCATGGTGTGGTGGGTGCACTGAGAGAGGAAGGAGGCTCTCAGTTTTGAGGCTAACCTAGGCTACCCAGTGAGTTCATCCCAGTTTGAGCTACATAGTGAGACCCTGTGTCAAAGACATTGAAACAGTAGTGAGTTCCAGGTTAGCCTGGGCTAGAGCAAGACCCTACCTCAAAGAACCAGGCCTGGGGGAGATGATTCAGCTTCTAAATCTTAGCTCTTGCTTGCCAAGCCTGCCTGCCAGCCAGCTCACAGTTGTGATGGCCAGAAACCTGTACAGACACTCAAGGTTGTCCTCTGACCTCTGTGTATACACAAATTAAATGAATGTATGAATGATACTAAAAGGCATGGTGGCTCATACTTTTTATCCCAGCACTTGGGAGGCCGAGGTAGGAAGATTGAAGGTTTGAGGCCAGCCTGCAGTTGCATAGTGAGACCCTGCCTTGGAAAAAAAAAAAGCTCAAGGATATTCATGTAGTGTGTAGTTTCTTGTTTCTCTTTTTTTTATTTTTTATTTTATTTTTTTTGGTTTTTCGAGGTAGGGTCTCGCTCTAGTCCAGGCTGATCTGGAATTCACTATGTAGTCTCAGGGTGGCCTTGAACTCACAGCAAACCTCCTACCTCTGCCTCCCAAGTGTTGGGATTAAAGGCATGCGCCACCACGCCTGTCTCTTTTTTTATTTTTTTAATTGCATTTTCTGTCTTTTGTTTGAAGGAATTTCTTAATCTCCAGGATGAAAACCAGCAGCTGAAAAAAATCTATCATGAACAAGAACAAGCTCTGCAAGAACTTGGCAACAAACTTAGCGAGTAATTTTCCTTTTTTCCTTCAACTAAAGTACTTACTGACTCTTGTAAAAAAAGATGGGAATGTACCAGATTGAGGCAGAAATTTTATTTTTATTTTATTTTTTAAATATTTTATTTATTCATTTTAAAGGGGAGAGAGAGAGAGAGAGAGGGAGAGAGAGAGGGGGAGAGAGAGAGAGAGAGAGAGAGAGAGAGAGAGAGAGAGAGAGAGAGAGAGAGAGAGAGAGAGAGAGAGAGGGAGAGAGAGAGGGAGAGAGAGAGAGAGAAAACCAGGGCCACCACCTTGTGGGTCTGGCTTATGTGGGTCCTGGGGAATTGAACCCAGGGCCTTAGGCACTGGAGGCAAGTGCCTTAACCTCTGAGCCATCTCTCCAGCCCAGAAATTTTAAAGTATGGGAAAAGACAGGAACTATTGAAGCTAATATTTTAAGACTAAAGAGATTTCATTAAAATTTTATTTGCTGGGCGTGGTGGCACACGCCTTTAATCCCAGCACCTGGGAGGCAGAGGTAGAAGGATCCCACTGAGTTTGAGGCAGCCTGGGACTACATAGTGAGTTCCAGGTCAGCCTGGGCTTGAGCAAGACCCTATCTTGAAAAACAAAACTTATGTTCATTGTGTTAGACTGTGGTTCTGGGTGCACCAGTAGTGAGTGGAAAGCAGACTTATTTTTATTTTTATTTTTTTTGGTTTTTCGAGGTAGGGTCTCATCTAGTCCAGGCTGACCTGGAATTCACGATGTAGTCTCAAGGTGGCCTTGAACTCATGGTGATCCTCCTACCTCTGCCTCTGGAGTGCTGGGATTAAAGGCGTGCGCCACCACGCCCGGCTCAAAGACTTATTTTTTTTCAGTGACAGAATTCGTAAGTTTTTGTCAAAGTACCAAGTTGACTTTTGAAAATGTCCAGAGCTCTATTTGGAGATGTAGCTAGCATTGTGCAAGTCAGAGAGGGTCTTCATGCTTCTGGAGTTAAGACATCGTAAAGTATCACTGGAATTCTATGAAGAAAAGGAGGAGCCTAGTGGGTGGTGCATGCTGTTATCTCAATAGGAGGATGGGGAGTTTAAGGTCATCCTCAGCTACACAGTGTGTTCAAGGCCAGCCTAAGTCACATGAGACTCGTTAAAAAAAAAAAAAAAAACCAGAGAAGATAGCTGGTGGTGGTGTGGCTCACACCTGTAATCCCAGCACTGAAGCCGAGGAAGGAGGATTGTGAATTCTGAGGCCAGCCTGAGCTACACAGTGGGTCTTAGAGGTCAGCCTGGGTTAGAAGTGAGACTCTGTCTCAAAACAAAACAAGGTTGTATAAATCTGAAATATTCCTTTTGTTTTAGAACATTTACAAAAGAGAAATATATAAAATATCACAGTAGTGAAAGAAGATTGTTAGGATATAAAGTTTGTTTGTTTCAAGGTAGGGTCTTGGTCTAGTCCAGGCTGACCTAGAATTCACTATGCAGTCTCACAGTGGTCTTGAACTCACAGAACAACTTCTACCTCTGCTGGGATTCAAGGCGCCCTCATTAGTCTTTATAATGAGTCTTGTGTGTTTAAATATGTATTAAGGTTTGAACCTGCTTGTAATATCTCAGGTCCAAACTTCGAATAGAAGATATAAAAGAAGCCAACAGAGCATTACAGGTGAGTACATGTCTTCTCTGAAAAGTAGAAATTCCCTTGAATGTCTCCCAAAGGTGTAGCTGTTTAAACATGAGGTGCTTGGGGACTGGGTTGTTCATTAGTGGTAAGGTACATGCACATCACTGCCAAGTCCCTGGGTTTGGTTCCCAGCACCAAAGTGGGAAATGTTGATACAAACATAGAATGACTAAAGGGGGGGGGGAGCTTGCACAGTGCATGGAACTGGGGAGGCAACCCTTCTCTCTACTTCCACTATCACATTGTTAGGACTTGCATTGTCATTTGTATTTTCCAAAGCTAGAAGTACTTCACTGCTGCAAACTCTACAGTATTTTAACTTTTTGATGGTGGTGGGAGTCTTAGTGTTTCACTCTAGCCAGGCTGACCTGGAATTTGCTATGTAGTCTCAGGGTGGCCTCAAACTCAAGGTGAGTGCTGAATAAAGGTGTTTACCACTACCCCTGGAGATACATAATTTATTCATTTGTAATGCAAAGAGACAGATTGGGTATGCTAAGGCCTCCAGCCACTGCAAATGAACTCCAGATGCATGTGCCACTTTACATCTGGCTCTATGTGGGTACTGAGAATTGAACGCTGGTCATCAGGCTTGACAGGCAAGCACCTCTCCAGCCTCTTCACTGTTGAACATTGATATCCATCCTTTTCCTACTAGGGACTGGTTTGGCTAAAAGACAAAGAGGCAACACACTGTAAGCTCTGTGAAAAGGAATTCTCACTCTCCAAAAGAAAGGTAAGGGAGGTAGAAAGAAAGTCTAAACATGTCATACCAATTGGCTTCTAACTGTTATTTTCCACCTAACAGCACCATTGTAGAAACTGTGGGGAAATTTTCTGCAATGCCTGCTCTGACAACGAGCTGCCTTTGCCTTCTTCACCCAAGCCAGTACGAGTCTGTGACTCCTGTCATGCAGTGCTCATCCAGAGATGCTCATCCAACCTGCCTTGAGACAGACAGACGCCAGACTTAAGTCCTATTTAACAGTGACCTGCACCCAGACAGCTCTTCAGCACGTTGTCAGTATATGGTACCAGTTTATCTTCTACATATTCAACTCATGGAGATAAGTCATATAATTATTTAGTTCTCCCATTATTATTCAGAATTTTCAACATAGCATGTTTTAAATAACTTTAGCCTAATTTTTCTATTAAAATGATAATCATGCAACCCTTCATTGAAAAGGCCAGTTAGCACGACTAACACACATTTGCCTTATCCTGTAATGGCCTTCTTAACAGTAAGGCTTCATGTTGTTTCCTTTTGAACTGTCAAGCTAGCATTCATTGGATGGTGCCTAGAACTCTTAATGCACTTTAAAAACCTCACAATTCTCAGAGGTAAACTACAAATGCATTAACTTTTAGTATTCAACATTTCCTTATTTTTGTTTTTTAGGTAGGGTCTCGCTCTAGCCCAGGCTGACCTGGAATTCTGTAGGTAGTCTCAGGTTGGCCTTGAACTCATGGTGATCCTCCTACCTCTGCCTCCCGAGTGCTGGGATTAAAACATTTTCCCTTTTTTGAGGCATGATCTGAGTTGCCCTGTCTGCCCTTGAGCTCATGATCCCTCATGTAAGCCTTCAAGTGCTGTGACTGTAGTTGGGCATCACTACACCCGGGCTTATTTTGATAAGATTCTAATATACTGTATTTATTTACTCTTTTCCCCTTTCCTCTCTTCTATAATGAAGCCAATATTTTATAAAGAGGCCATTATTTTTTAATTTCCTTTTGGTCTTTCCCAAAACCAACCATTGTACTTGTCTGATTCTCTCTTGCATAGGTCACTGATTTGGTCTTCTATTTTTTTTTTTTTTGAGTTAGGGTCTCACCTGGAATTTGGGAAGATTTGTAAGAAACTTGGGTAAAAAGGATGGAGGCTACATGTACCTCACTTTTAAGAATAGAAGACCAAGCCGGGTGTGGTGGCGCACGCCTTTAATCCCAGCTTTCGGGAGGCAGAGGTAGGATGGCTAAGAGTTCAAGGCCACCCTGAGACTAAAGAGTGAATTCCAGGTCAGCCTGGGCTAGAGTGAGGCCCTACCTTGAAAAACAAATTCTCTTTTAAGCATTAAAAAGGAAAAAAAATTAATTTTGCCTTTGACATGGCAGCATCAATTTAAATTTTTCTCTATTCTCCCATAGGAATTTCAGGGAATCATTGTAAGTACAGTATACCACTGTAGTACACATCCACAGGAAAAACCCACCATCCACCATGTTCCTTTATGTTAGGGTCTTGGGTGAAGATTACTAGTCATTTCAGGCAGAAAAATACTATTGTAGTTATATTGGTTGTAGCATACCTAGAATTTATAATTAGGTTCCCTCTGCATAATCATGCAAAACACCATCATTTAGGATCCTAGCTTGTCTTAATGTATTTTTAAGTGTGAGCCTTTCAAAAATGCCACAGAAAATTTACATTCCCAGGAGCACTGTTTATTTAGTACTAGATGTCTCTGCAGTTCCTTTTCCTAAGTACGACATTCATCCAGAGGGTTAACTTCCAAAATGCATTTAAACAATTTTCAGCAGAACCCATATATTTCCTTGTCAGCTCCTGAAAACTTGATAGATCTGACAATTTTTAGATGCTTATTCTAGAATGCTGACAGAAATGCCTAGATCTGAGCTGTATGTGGTGGTTTCCACCTCTAATTCCAGCACTCAAGAGGCAGAACTACAAACCCAAGGTCATTCCTGGTCTATGACCCTATTTCTAAAGTTAAAAAAAAATGGGTAGAGGGAGTTATATTCTTGAGCTGTTTTGTATCGGTGGGCATAGTTTTGACATTTTTAGGATTGCTGAAAATATGTAAGCATAAATGAAATTTTTTAAAGTACTTTTTTATTATATGCTTTGAGCAAACTTTAAACATAACAAGTTGGTTAGGTTCCAAGGCGGATCTCACTCCTCAAATAAACCTTAAGTTTTAGTCATTTAAATTTTTTGCCTCAGATCTTAAGTCCATCATCCACTTGGGCTTTTTGTGGCAGGTTTTATGATAGCAGTATTAACTGGCTGCTTCTAGTTTGGGTTTAAAGAAAACTGGGTTAAGAATGTAGCTTAGTGATTAGATTGCTTGCCTAGCACATATTAAGGCCCTGGGTTCAATCCATAGCACAGCCAAAATCCAAAACACTAATTGTGTTTTCCTTTTCATTACAAGCAAGTTTTGTTTTTTAATTATGAATGTACACTACTGTCCTTTGTGAAGATGGGACTCATACGCCATTCCCTCATCTAGCCAGATTCAGTGATGTCATCACGGTGCCAAGGAACTGCAGCTGTAATCTTCTAACCTGCATTATTTTTAAAATAAATGTGAATTTTCTAAGACTTGAAAAATCCTGATTTTCAGAAAGATAATGTTTGTACTATTTTACACTTTTCCTGGGTAGAAGAGGGCAGCCCTAGGCATACTTGTGACTTTTATGCTGGATGTAGGTCAGTTTGTATAACCCTTGTCTACTATGTACAGAGGCCTTGGGCTCAATTTCCAGTCTACAATCACTTTTGGAGAGAGAGTTAATCCCAGCACTTGAGTCTGAGGCCACCCTGAGGTTACATAGTGAATTTGAGATCAGCCTGGGGTAGAGAGAGACCCTAGGAGTGGGGGGAGCCATTGTTTGCTGAGGGCCGATAATCTCCAAAAATATAGAAGATTGAAAACTTTTCTTATAATAAAACCCACTCTTTTGGGGTCATATTTACCTGAAATTTCTTCAGTTCAGACATACAATTTACCAGTAACCGACACAAAGCATTCTAGGACAACCAGCCATCGGTCTCCCACATTGACATTTATTACATGAATAACATTTCTAGCAAAAACAAGTTAACAAGTTCAATAACTGAATTCACATTGACAGGTTTTGATCCATTAGCCAATTTGGAAAAGTCATTGATCAAGTGATAAAATTAAAGCACCTTTTCCTTGCTACATGTCATATTTTTACTGAATATTCAAAGCTGAGATCAGATGCAGGTTTGCTTTGACTTATGAATGTTTTGCATTTTCTTAAATATAGCCATTTATAGTTTAAAACCATATGGTCTCCTGGGTAAGAAACGAAAAATACAGCTGTGAAAATTATACCTTTATACTTATGCAGAATTCGCATGTCACCAGAGAATTTTAAGCTACTCTAAGACATCTTTGGAAACTTCAGTTCCTTCGTCAGGTGCCCAGGACTTTATTTTTAAATCCAGAGTTAAGACCTTGAACTTCAACACTCCCACCCACCTAGGTTCCTAATTCATAACACAATCATGAATATTTAGAAATCCAGATACCTCTTAGATCTTTCAGAGCTATGCTTGACAAGACTAGAAAAAGAATACAGAATTAGCTGCATGTATATTCCTGAAGCCACCTGAACTCATTTCTAGGCTTTATATTTACAGTGTTGTTCAGGAGAAGAAAAATTATACTAATTGCCCTAGTTCTATTCCACGTCTTACTAAGACTTGCAGAAATGAAGCATTATTCTCTAACATTACACTACACTACTTTTTTCTAGAACAGCAAATTACATCAACCCGAATCTTATGAAGGCAGCACATTTTTAGGAGTAACTATATAGAAAAAGTATCAACATCAGTGGTTTGAATATAAAAATTTATTTTTAAGTCAAAGTATGCAACAAATAAAACCTACAGGAAACAGATTTTCCCATCACAATCTGTTGCTTTACCAAATAATCTATTGAAAACACATTCCTTCAGTCATTATAAAGTTCTTAAAATACAAAAGAAACAAAATTTGTAAGAAAGTCTAGTAGACCAGATGCTGTTTTCAGGACTTGTGTGTTGGTGGTTTTGTCTTCAGTACATCCCACGCCATCCGCCTCCGCTCATGCCTCCTTGCCCATAGTAACCTCCGCTGCCTCCACCACCACGACCTTAAGACAGACATTCAGAATCATCCATCAAGAGATTCATGCAGAGGCTCTTACACTAGTACCTACACTTTCAATGATGTGTTACTAGAGGGCTAACTACTTACCATAACCACCCAAGCCATCAGGAGTGCCGTATCCTCCACTATAATTGTTTCCCATCCCCATTCTTCCAACAGATCCGTATCCTCCCTGATTCTCTTTAAAAAAGAAAAAACCTTTTTGAGATTGTCACATAGTTAACTGCCTATTTTATATACAGCAATTCCATCTCAAAACCAAAGCAAGGGACTCAAAGACGGCACTTGTGCTTTACATACCCATTCCATCTCTGCCATATCCTCCCATTCCGGACCCACCCATTCCAGAGCCACCTCCAGGCGTAGAATTTAAGAAGAGTTCAATGTATCGATGTTCTATTAAAAAAAAAAAAAGTAAGACTAGTGCAGAAAGGGACCGAACCAAAGTTATTGAAAGTCAATTGGCTAGTATCTAGGTAGGCTTATCAATGCATAGATATAAAATGATTTAAGGAAGCCACTAAAATCTTAAGAGTTAACTATAGACAGTAAATCTACACTTGAAGTGCACATCTAGGAGAGCATGCCAAGAACATTACTTACGCATGTTGTTTTTATCTTTAGACATGGCAGCTACTGCATCTTCATGTGTCACAAACTCTACATCCGCTTCTCCTGTGGCTCTGCCATCAGCTCCAATATCAATATGAACTCGTATTGGATTTAGTGGTGAGAAGAACTAAATAAAACAATTGCTACTTATTTTTAATAATTATTAAGTCAGTACATACCTTCATTGACATTTCCCCCAACCTATTAAAACAGAACAAACTTTTGCACTGCTATGTGTTGCTAACAAACAACTGTTATGAATATAAAGGCTACCTACGTAAGCCAGACACAGAGGCACATCTGTGACCCCAGCACTTGGGAAGTGGAAGTACAAGTTCCAAGGTCATCCATCTTTTGCTACACAGTAAATCTGAGGCCAGCATGAGCTATATAAGACCCTGCTCTCAAAATGGTATAAGCAAAGTTCAAATAACTTACTACCTTTGAAATAAGCAAGTTGAGGGCCGGGTATGGTGGTATACGCCTTTAATCTCCAGCACTTGGGAGGCAGAGGTAGGAGGACCACTATGAGTTTTTAGGCCACCCTGTGACTACAGAGTGAGTTCCAAGTTAGCCTGGGCTAGAGTGAAACCCTACCTTGAATTAAAAAACAACAACAACAACAAAAAAAACCCAAGCTGACAGACATTAAATTTAGAATGAAGGGCTGGGGTGATGGCTCAGTAGAAGAATAGAAGTGCTTGCTGTGTGAGTACTTAAGTTCAGATCCCCAATTCTTTGCACACCTATAATCCCTAGAAGTTTTTTGGCCAGCAGTGAACAAGAGATCCTGTCTCCAAATGCACACACTCTGACTCAAACAGGGATAAAAACGAAGCTGGGTGTAGTGGTGCACACATGTAGGACTCAGAAGGCAGAGAGGTAGGAGGATCACCAGGAGTTCCAGGACAGCCTGAAATACATAGTGAATTTCAGGTCCCTACCTCAAAAAAACAAAACAAATACACACATGGGACTGGGGATATAGCCCCATGGCAAGGGATTTGTTTAGTATGCATTAGGTTCTATACTGAACACTTAGTACCACCATTAAAAAAAAAAAAAAAAGCAAAAGCTGGACACAGTGGCTCATGCTTTTAATTCTAGCACCCAGGAAGTTATGACAGGTGGTAAATTCAAGGTCAGTCTGGGCTAGAGAGACCCTTTTTGAAAAAGCAAACCAAAAGAAATGTGCCGAGGTCTAACATAGCCAGGTATGGTGGCACACATCTACAATCCCATAGAATCCATGGAAGCGAAATAGAAAGCAAGCACCCTCCCCATACCAGTTTACTATGGAAAGCAAAGCCCAAAGGTAGAACACTTGCCCAGCATAGGTGAAACCCCTATTCAATCCCACTGCATACATTGACACAAGAAACATACAACCAAACAGAAATCCATTGGTTTCAAATCTGTGATAATAGCAGCACCCATTTCATTCTAGAAAGGTAAGCCAAACCACTAAAACTCACTACATAACTCACTTTCAAATCTGATAAAATAAGGGAAATCATCTTCCCAGTTCCTGTCAAGTCTTCAGTTTTCACCTGTTTTAGTTTGATTTTTAGGAGTATAGCTCTTTTTACCGGCTTGAATTGCTATGTAGGTCAGCACACACTAGGTACAAAAATAACTATAATAAGGTACACACACACACAAAAACCACTTACATGTGTGGTAGCAGGAATGGAACCTAGGGACATATGCATACTAGGTAAATATCTACCATTACGTGACCCCTGCCTGGATTCTCACACATAAAACAAAAAGATGAAGGAGTCAGCAAGGCATGGTGGGGGGCATGACTAATCCCAGGACTCTGGAAGTCAGAGAGGATTCAAAATTCTAGGTCAGCTGGGCTACAGCAACAACTAACTGAAATACCAAGTATAAAACTACAATAACTCACATTAGCAATATCATTTTCAGTTGCACGAAAGGGTAATCCTCTCATATGTACAAAATGGCCACCATGAAAACCTGAACTTGCATCACCAGCTCCACCATAGCCATGGCCTCCCATACCTAGAAAATAAAACCATCATGGATTGATGAAGGCAAGTATATATTATAAGGTATAAAGTCCTAAAGAGGAATGCACTGAAATATGCCTGCACTGTCATAAAGTCATCTGAACTATAGTGAAATAAGTCACTTCATAAGCAAGTGTTCTGTTTACCTCTTCCATCTCTCATTCTGTCATCAAAGCCATCACTTCCATAGCCATAGTTATTATAGCCTCCATACTCATCAAAACCTCCATAGCCTGTGTAAATTAAAAAATACATCAATATTTTACAAAAAACACCTTTTGTGATAGTCTTAGCTTCATCATTATGTATTTGCAATCCCCAACTTATTGCATATGAAAAAAAAATCAGTTAATAGTTGATGGAAATTCAAAACCTCAAAAGCATAAGAATAAATTTAGACATGACATTTAAAACAATCTGATCTTTATGCTCACAATATACCAAATATCTCCATTTTTGGCTTTACGTTTTCTAGGTGACAATATGTGCATCTCAAGTTCCACAGGTGCTGTGGGAACAGGTATTTTCATGAACAGGTTTTAAAACCTAGTAGGTACTGAAATTACTGCCATTTCTGTATTTCTTGACAAAGTGTCAGGAACACCAGGAAAATGACAACAGAACCTTTGTTCATTAGACACACATACCACCATCATATCCATCACCTCCTCGTCGCACTCTGTCATACATACTTCCGCGCCCAGCTCCATAATAACCCCCTCTTCCTCCTATGGGTCTGTCATATGGTCCCGGTCGCTGGCCCAGCAGTCTTCTTGGCGGATCATAAAATCCTTTGATTTCACTCCTGCTACTCCTGAAGATCTCAATATACCTATTTAAAAATGTTTTAAGGTACAGGTTTTACCATGAATGTATTAAGAGCAAATTACATACTGGGCAAAATACAGTAAATTCTTCTATATCTAATATATATAACCCAATTTAAATTGCCCAAATACACAAGGTAACAATTTTACACCTATAAACTTAAATATTTAAGTTTTACATAAGGAAATGAGTCATTTGAAAGAAATTAATAAAATATGAATATAATTTGTTTCCTTTAGTACATGGTAGATGTTTAAGAAAATAGCTTATACAAAAGCATTTATCAATAACATCCTACAGAGAAATGGAAACAATCTAATTTTAATTTAAACTATTAGCAATAATTCCCCACCCAAATCTGTAGTTTCCATGTTAAATTTAGATAGCAATTCTTTAAAAACTACCCCAGGTAAAGATTATAGTTACCCCCCCCATTTAAGCAATAGTGACCCACAACCCCCAAAAATAAAAATTTAACACCATCCCAGACTCTCCATCCCCACCTGTGCCCTATTCTTTCCTTGTGTTTCCCCAGAGCATTTTCTGCTATCTCCTTTGAAGCAAACTGCACGAAGGCCTCCCCTGTGCTTCTCCCCTGGTAGTCCATCGTCAATGTTATCCCATTTGGCACGATTTCCAACCCTTTAACCCAAGGACAAATAACCCCATCAAGGGGAACAGTGTTAAAGGCTGAAACATTCCCATCTGAATCAAATATTTAAAACAAGTCTAAACAAAGCAAAACAAAAAAAAAACAAAACAAAAAAAAAAAAAAAACAAAAAAAGGATTCGTTTCCCATCACCCCATAATACAAATGGAATATTTAAAAATATATCATTGGATTAAATAAGTGTCTTTAAAATTACAATTTAAAAGCCCACCTATTTACATGAGAAAAAAAAAACCCCTACAAATTAAATTTCAACTGTGCTCCAAATACTAACTCACGGCTTATTTCATCATACACAATTATTCTCAACTGTACTGTACATCAATTAACTCATAGTTTACATATTTCTGAACTGAATATTAAATGGAGCACATTGCATAATTTTACTATAACCAAGATTATCACAAAAATGTAAAAGTTCCAAAATCAAATGAATTTCACAAATGAAAACTGAACATGATAAAAATATAAGTTAAAACACTACTAAACTTTGACTAATACTAGAGGTACCTTGAAAGAACTGAACTATTTCCTCTTTGCTGCAACCAAATGGCAATCCACGAAGTCGTACTGTGCCATCACTAGCGTCATTTGGACCATTATGTTTCATAACCCAATCCATCTCAATACCGTTTGCTTTAAATGCTATAAAAATAAACAAGCACATAAAGGAGTCAATCAAAACACTCATCTCAAGAGGCACTGATGAAGAAACACCTCTCACATGAGTTAAAGTGACCAGGATAGGGAAACAGCAACATCCAACCCCTGCAAACAATGCTGAGCTTCTTAGAAGCATCTACAGATACTGCTCAATTAAAACAAGACATTTACATCCTTCCACATTACCAGACCCTTTATCTAGTTCCCATTACTTTAATGCCTCCTCTATCAATCCTCAGTCCACTCATTTTTCACATTGTTTGAAAACTTGAACCATTTGTCAGTTGTATACAGTATCGTTGTCCATTCAAGAGTCTCAAGTTTAAAACAACTGCAGTGTAGATGGGCATGGTGGTGGTAAAGACAGGAAAATCAAGGGCTCAGTCATCTTGACTACATAAGGAGTTCAAGGTCAGCCTGTGCTACATGTGACTGTCTCAAATTGAGCCAGGCGTGGTGGCACTCGCCTTTAATCCCAGCACTCAGGAGGCAGAGGTAGGAGGACTGCCATGAGTTCAAGGCCACCCTGAGACTAGAGTGAATTCCAGGTCAGCCTGGGCTAGAGTGAGACCCTACCTCAAAAAAAACAAAAACAACAACAACAAAAGTGGCCTAAATTGGGCTTAATGGTGCATGCTGAAAACCCCAGTACTTAAAAGGCTAAGGGGCAATTTCAAGTATGAGAATAGTTTGAGGTACATGGAGACTGTCTCAAAAAAAAAAAAAAAAAAAAAAAAAAACTGTTACCAAAGTGAATGTCTTCCAGTGGTAACCTGGCCCCCCTACCCCAGGTAGGGTCTCAGTCTAGCACAGGGTGACCTGGAATTCACTATGTAGTCTCAGGGTGGCCTGGAATCTTAGTGATCCTCTTACCCTCTGCCTCCACACCCAGCAAGTAACATTTTTTGAGGAAATCATTGAAGATAATAACTAGTTAATCTTTTTGATCAAGTACATTTAAACCAATTTTTTTAAAAGTTAATTAAGGCAAAAGGGGGGGGGGTGTAACCTGGCTTACAAAATACAGTGAAATGCCTCATTTCCCTCCAAAATGAATAGGTCAACCCAGCCAGTTTTCTTCCCTAAAAGCAGCCACTTTTCCTTTGTAAAAAACTTCACTATTTCAAAAGAGGCTAATGCAGAAGCCCTTCAGCTGCAGAAACTTACCAGACCTTACACATTTTACTATGCAGCTGTAGGAATCCTACTCACCTGGATATCCAAACCTTTCCCTTACACCCTCCCCTGCAAACAAAGCAATTTGTCAACACCATTCACTAATGCAATTCCGTATGCTCTAATCATCAGTCCTTCTGTTGGCTAGCACCTACAAATTTCTTCTAAATAGTATGTGGGTGCTAACAGGCTTGCAATTTCAGCATTTGGGCAAAGGGCCAGACCTTTCAGACCAGTTTTGGCTACATGAGACCCAGATTTAAAAAAAAAAAAAAATCCCTAGAATTCATGCATCGGTGGGCGTATAGCTCAGAGTGGTAGACTGTTTGCCTAGCACACACCATCTATCTCTCAAATAATTCACGCACTGAAATAAGTTAATGTAAAGTTAATGTAAAATTTCTCTAATGGTGATTAATCTTTCCATATGAATTATCTTCAGCACTGTCACACTATGATATATCCTTTCCTATATTTACAAAAATATTTCTATTAGCCGGGCATGGTGACACAAGCCTTTAATCCCAGCACTCAGGAGGCAAAGGTAGGAGGATTGCTGTGAGTTCGAGGCTACCCTGAGATTACATAGTGAATCCCAGGTCAGCCTGGGCCACAGCAAGACCTTACCTCAAAAAACCAACATATATTTACAAGCAGAGAAGAATGGGCTCACCAATGCCTCTAGTTTTTATTTGAAAGTGAGATGAGAGAGGGGAGAGAGAGAGAGGAGAGGGGAGGGAGGGAGGGAGAGGGAGGGGGAGAGAGAGAGAGAGAGAGAGAGAGAGAGAGAGAGAGAGAGAGAGAGAGAGAGAGAGAGAGAGAGAGAGAGAATATGCCAGGGCCTCCAATTGACTCCAAATGCATGTGTCACTTTGTGCATCTGGACTTATGTAGTTATTGGGGAATTGATTGAACTCAGGTCCTTCGGCTTTGCAGGCAAATGCCTTAGCCGCTAAGTCATCTCTCCAGCCCCTCATCTTTTTTTTAAAAAACCTAAATAATGTGGTTTTGAATCTTTCCCTACTCTGCTGCCCATTAGCTCATTAAAATATTTCTGGGCCTATCCAACTATAAAATACAGCACTAAGTATGTATACCTCACTGGATTGCTTCAAGAATTATCTAAATTTCCCGATTTTGATCGGCTTCACATTGAAACATTCACTGGTGGCAGCTGGTAGATTTTACAGGCTGTGCAAAAGTCAGCTGGACATAACACAAAGTAGAACTATTTTGTTCTGAATGGAAATAAGACTATTAAAAACATCTTTTCAAAGCCGGGTGTGGTGGTGCATGCCTGTAATCCCAACACAACTAGAAAAATTGCCTTGAGTTCAAGGCCAGCCCGAGACTACATAGTGAATTCCAGGTCAGCCCTGAGTACCCTACCTCAACCCCCCCCCCCAAAAAAACCCTGCCTTTCCAAAGTCAATAAAGGGTTCTTTTTCTCTAGCCTAGGCTCAAACTTGCCTTTCTACCTCAGAGCACTGGGATTATAGATGTGAGCCACCAAGACCTGACTTTATTTATTTGCCAGCAGAGACAGAGAATGGGCATGGTCAAAGGTGTCTGGTTGCAAAGCCTAATGCACAAAGTGATACATGTATCTGGGGTTCATTTGCAGCAACAGAAGCCCTGGTAAACCCATACTCTCTCACACCCTGGATACCTGCTACACACACGAGTAGGGCCTGAGGCGAGATTAATACCCTCACCCTCTCCTCAAGATTTCCAAAGGCCAGCAAGAACTCACTGGATGCCACTTATTCCAACATGCCAGAGGCTGCTGTGTCTCTTTCAAATAAAAATAGTTAGCCAGGTGTGGTGGCCCACGGCTTTAATCCCAGCACTAGGGAGACAGAGGTAGGAAGATAGCTGTGAGTTTGAGGCCAGCCTGGGCTAGAAAGAAACTACCTTAAAAAAAAAAATTGCTTCCCTGATGGGTGTAAAACTTGCGAGGCTAAGGCAGGATTTTTCTAAACTCAAAGCCAACCTGAGCTACTGTAACACTGTCTTGAAAAACAAGAAAACCAAAAACCTCCTCTAGTGTGTTTTAAATCAACTTTTTTTTTTTTGAGGTAGGGTCTCACTCTAGCCCAGGCTGACCTGGAATTCACTATGTAGACTCATGGTGATCCTCCTACCTCTGCCTCCCGAGTGCTGGGATTAAAGGCATGCGCCACCACGCCCGGCTAAATCAACTCTTAGAGCACTTCTGGGATCCTAGGCCAGCACACCCTCAGGACCTCTGGCTGGGCCTTAATCCTGTCCTCAACCACAGCTGAGATTAGCCACACCTTACAGGACATTTCCTTTTTTCCCTCCAATATAAATACTGTAACTTAACATAGAATTTCAGCAGCAAATGGCCCCACCCTACCCATCTCTCTACTGTAAACAACACCAGATACATGTCCCTGTGCATCTGGCTTTATGGTAGACATGGGTTGTTAGGCTTTGTAGGTAAGTGCCTTAACCACTGAACCATCTCTCCAGCCCTCTTTATTGTAAATCTTAAACTTCACATTTAACCAGGTTTGGACTTTAGTAAACTATTATAAACTGACTTTCCCTCCCACATCTATGAAGAAAAATAAAAAAGATGTCTTGCTCTAAAAGTCCTTCAAGGTCTTCTACTTATAAGCTCTAAAGGCAATCTGCTCTAATGCCTTAATAAAGCTTTCAGAAACCACTCACAACAGTTCACTATTCAGGGTAATCCAGCTCAACCCTCCGCCTTTATTTATTTATTTTTTGTGCAACAGTATCACAACTAATCACCATTTAAAGAATCTCAAGTGTTTCAGTCCTGCAACCCTAAGATATATCCAGCCTGTCTGGATACATTTTCTCAAAAAATAAATAGCTCAGGGGTCAGAGCCTAACAACCTGGGTTAGATTCCCAGATATACAAAGTGTCCCATCCGTCTGGGTCTGGAGTTGGTTTGCAATGGCAGGAGGCCCTGGAAGGCCAGTACTCTTCTATGCTTCTTTCTCTGGTCTCCCTCAAACAATAAACCGTGTTAACAGGCTGCAGTCCCTGCCTGTAGGGGTACCTAGAGTGGATACTAAGGCAGGAGGGTAGACTGAACCCAAGAGGTCCAAGCCAGCCTGTTAACACAGTCGAACACTGTCTCGAATACTTCCAGGGGTCAGTATCAACTAAAAATACCAGCGGTTGTAATATGAAGTTAATTTTTTTTAACAGTTTAAATGTTTCCTAGTCAAGTAGGGTGGTGCACACCTTTAATTTCAGCACTTGGGAAAACTGAGGTTGAAGGTAGGTCATGAGGCCTGTCTGGGTTACAAAGTGAGTTCCAAGTCAGCTCAGACTACACTGAGACCCTGCCTCAAAAAACAAAAAAGCAACAAAAAGTTTCCTAAACTACACAAGTTCGGTCACAAAAGGGTCATATATAGCACTGCACTATGCAAATGGCCCAGAATATAAAAATGTAGTGTGATTTGTAGCTGTTGAGGCTGAAAAGAATCGAGCATGCAAACTTATTACATGACTGCTAGTAGGCATGTTGTCTATCTTATCTTAGCGATGGACAGAAAGCTCTGTGAACATAAGATATCTGAAACAAGTTGAAGGCTCATGCCTGCAAGTTTGTCTACAACATGAGTTCGAAGCCAGCCTGGGCTGGGTTAAGAACCTGTCTCAAAAGGAAAAAAAGCAAAAGTGAACACTTGATGGTCTGTAAAATATACATGTTGGTTTGGCCTGTAATCTCTCTACACATCCAGGCCAGCCAAGGCCAAGATATCTCAGAAAACACAACAAAAATGTTTGTGGTCTAACCCAGTCGGATTGCTTTATAGTAAAGTCTGGACTATCTGCATTTCTAAAGTCCACTAAAAACCTAGTTTCAAGGTTACGACACTTCTCATTTTAAAAGGTAAGGTCCTGACTGGCTTGGAACTCACAACAATCCTCCTGCCTCAGCCTGCCCAGGGCTGGCACCACTCCGAGGCTGCTCTCGACAGAAACACGTGTACTCTATTTTTTTCAAGCGTGAAAAGTGCATCTAGACTTCTCGTCAGCTACACGTTTTAATAATGTTTTCCTGGAAAGCCACAGGCACACTTCCACCCTCCACGACAGGCTGGCTCTCCGTCTAAGAGGCTCACTTCCAGGCTCCGAGGCTTCCTTACCCACAGGGAGGAGAACCGGCCGGCCCCATGCCCCGCCCCCACCCACGAGCGCGGGCCCGGTTCACCGTCTCCTGTTTGCTAGGTCGTCCGCGGTCCTCCGGTCTCGGCGAGCGAGCCTTCCTCTGGGAGACGGTGCGCCTTCTTTCCGGGCTCCGACCGCGCGCGGAAAGCGTCCCGGAGCCCGCGTTTCCCTAGGCGGCGGGGCTCGGGGGCGCGCCCGGCCCTCCCTCCCTCCCTCCCCTCCCCGGGGCGGCGGGTTACAAAGGACCGCGTCGGCTCCTTTGTCCCGCGCCGGGGCGGGAGCGCCGCCGTCGCCCGGCCCTCCGCCCCTCCCGCCGGCCCCACAGCCCACGGCCTCCCTCCCAAACAAAAGCGAGCCGCCGCGGCGGGCGGAGGCGGGAAGGCGAGGCGCCGGCGCCGCCATACAAGATGGCGGCGGCGGCCCGGCCGTGAGAGCGAGAGGGCGGGCGGGCCTCTAGCCCCAGCTCTCCCCGGGCGCGGCCCCGGCTCCCCGCACCCGCCCCGGCCTCTCCGCCGCCCACGGCGGCCCAACCTACCCCCTTCTACTTGAGATACCCTGCCGGGCGCCCGCGACGCCGGAGCGGAGCGCTGCGCTGAGAAGCGGAACGGAGGTCGTGGCCGCGGCGTGCGGGGACCCGGGGAGCGGCGGCGTCCCAAGGACGGTTTGATTTCCCAACCGTCTCCGGCCGGGGCAACCGCCTGAGGACGCTGCGCAGCCGAGCGACGGCCTGGGGCGGGGGCGGGGCCGATCTCGCTCGTTCTCGCGAGAACCAGCGCCGCGCATGCGCACTGCTCGCGGAAGGCTGGCCGAGAGGCAGGCGGGCAGGCGGGCAGGGGGCGGAGGACGCGCGTGCGGACGTGCCGAGCGGCGAGGGCAGCCCAGCCTGAGCGTTCTCAGGAACCCGGGGCCGCGGCGGGCTTTGTAAAGCCCCTCGGGTCCCCGCTCCGCCGGGAGCTAATCCCTCCGGGACCCCGCCCGCGGCCTGAAGCCACGTGGTTCTCCCGCGGAGCCACGGAGGGAGGGCTTCCCGCGTCCTCCACCGTGTTTGCATTGGGACGTTAGAGAAAGAAAACATGCCAAGCGCCCCCAGCAAGCTGGGGTCCTCCTCTGCACCCTGGATCCGCGTCCCCGACCCCTTTACGGATGGGCGGCCGCAGGCAGGGCTTCCCGAAGTTAGCGCTTCTAGAGACATCTACTCTAAGTGCTTTTGGGGTTCCGTCACGCCACCAAGGTTGTTCGTGACGCACTGATGACCTTTCCGGTTTAGCTGCATTAAAACAAATGCAAGTCGGACTTCCGCCGGAATGGTGGAAGGGCAACCTTGGAAAGACGTAGGAGACAAAGTAAGTTAAAGGGCCAAGGTAGGACCTTACAGGGAGAGAGAGAGGGAGAGGGAGGTTTAGCCCAACCGAGAGTCCCGGTAGAACAGGTTAAAATTGTCAGTGTGAATGGATCTAGTACGTATGTGATCACCCTTCAACGTTTTGCCCAGAGATTTCAGACTTTGTGCTGTAGATTTTGGGGAGGAGTCAGTGAGGGATGGGATGGGGTCCGGTGAGGGGTGTTAGTGTGCCAGGATGGGCTGTTTTATTCTCCTTGAGGTTTGTAAGTAGAATGAAATCAGGAGGGCCTGGGAGATCTCAGTGGATAAAGCGTTTGCATCTCAAGCTCTGCTTGGATGCTCAGACCTCACGTACAAAGCAGACTGTGCCAGGCCTCCATAATCCCAGCACACCTATGAGGAGAAGGGAGGTGGAGACAGGAGAACCTGCTGGAAGCTGGAGGGCCAGCTTGGAGAGACCTTGCTTTAAGTAAGGTGGAAGATGGGGCTGAGACCTCCACTTGCACGAGGCACACACAGGGAGAAAAGTCAGTTGCCTCCAGGTAATGGAAATTTCCATTTCTGGTGGCTTTTGTTTATCTTTAAATCTACTGAAGAAAGTGTGAGGCAGTAAGAATTTTGCCTAGGCCATCAGTGTCCTGTGATTTTATTTTAGCCCAAGTACTGCACAGAGAAAAAGGGACAGTGTTATCATTACAAGACAGAAAAACAGATGCCTAGTAGCTATAACAGCTCACATTTACTGCTTGAAATAGATATGCAAATAATTGTTTGACTCTAGGAGTTGTTGGGGGTAGGGGCAGTGAGACAGGGTTTCATATAGTCCAGGCTGGCCTTGAACTCACTATGTAGACAAGGGTGTCTGTTGATCCTCCTGCTTCCACTCCCAAGTGCTGAAATTACTGTCTCTTTACAGCCCTGAAAAAAAAAAACAATACTCATTTTACAAATTAAGTTCCAAGTCCCAGAAGTAAAAATAGTTTTCCAAGGTCACAAAGCTGAGTGACTGGTCACACTAAACCTTTTGGTAGTTTTAAATAAATAATTTTGTGCGTTAAACATCAGACATCATTTTAGGCAAAATGAACCCACATTCTCTAACAACACTGGCATTATTATCTCAGGAGACCTGTAGTTTATTTGTTCATTGGCAACAGATTTTTGTTGACCTAGTATCACTATGACCACCTTAAACTCGCCTACATTTTAAAAAAGGTTTTATTTTTATTCATTTGCAAGGAAAGAGTGTGCACACCAGGCCTCCAGCCACTGCAAATGAACTCCAGATGCATGAGCTACCCTGTGTCTCTGGCTTCATGTGGATTCTGGGGAATCAAACCCTGGTTGATGCCCTCCTACATTAAAAAAAAATGCTGATTATATGAGAGGCAGAGGCAGAGGCAGACATAGTGAGTATGGGTGCACCAGGGCCTCCAAAAACTCCAGATGTACGTGCCACTTTGTGCATCTGGCTTTATGTGGGTGCTGGGGTATTGAACCTGAGCCGTTGGGCTTTGCAAGCAAGCGCCTTTAACTGCTGAGCCATCTTCCCTCCAGCACCCCACCAATAGCTGGTGATTGAATTTTAGGGTCTGAAGTGTGTGCTACCTTTTTAAAATAAGTGCTGTTCTATCCAAATCCCAAGTTTCACACTAAAATGGAGTTCCCTCTTTAGATTTTCACTTAGATATTAAGATTGGGCAACAATCTTAATATCGTTTTAGTAATATGAATAACTTTTTACCATCCAACTGTGATGTTTTCTTGGGAGTTTGTTTGGCCATAATTTCTTTGTCTTGAGCCTCTTTGCCTCTGAAGATTTAGGAAGCCCTGGAAATTAGTGCATACATTCCTTTTTATTATAGCACTTAGAAAGTCTTAAATATATTATGGAAAGGTGGCAAGTGCCTTAACCGCTGAGCCATCTCTCCAGCCCTATGGAAAGGTAATTTTGTTTGGTTTTCTAGTTTACTACTTTTCTCAAGAAATGTCTGCTGTTTCCCTTCGCAGGCTGAACCCTGTAGGTAGGGCTTGGGAAACTGGCTCCCTAATGAATCCCTCTCCAAAGAATTGTTTCCATGGAGATGGTTACAACCAAGGGTTCCCAGCTGCTTTCCTGACCCCCCCCACCCTCTCCCTCTCCTGTCTCTTCTCTCTTCCCCTCTCCCCTCTTCCCCTTTACATCTCCCCTCCCTCTGTCCTCTCCTTTCTCTCACCCATCTTCTTTCAGTGCTTTCCTATTAAAATAGAGATCAGAGGGACCCTAAAGACAGTTTTCTTTTAGGCCATGAAGAGAGAAAAGCTGAAAAAGGAGAAGGAAATAAAAGAACCCAGAGGAAAATAAGATGAGGAGCACGTGACCATGCATGGCACCATTAGAATGAGGAGGAGGGGAAAATTCCACGCAGAGACTGAGAGGTGGCACTCTCCTGGGGAAGCAGGCTAGCTAAGAACTGGCTTACAGTATTTCTTCATGCACTCTAATGTGGCTGTAAAAATAACAGCTGGGCCGGACGTGGTGGTGCACGCCTTTAATCCCAGCACTCGGGAGGCAGAGGTAGGAGGATCACCATGAGTTCAAGGCCACCCTGAGACTACATAGTGAATTCCAGGTCAGCCTGGGCTAGAGTGAGACCCTACCTCGAAAAACCAAAAAAAAAAAAAAAAAAAAAAAAAAGCTGGATTACCATAATCATGTCACTCATAAAGAACAAATAAAACCCATAGAAACTTAGTAGGGTTGTGTCAGAGGCTGGCTGTATGTAGGGTTTCAGGCCAGGCTAACCTGGAACTCACTCTGGTAATTCCAGGCTGACTTTTTACTCAGCAATTCTCCTACCTCAGCTTCCTGGGTGCTGGGATTACAGACATGAGCCACCACACCCAGTTTTATGATTTTTAAAAAATATTTATTTGCAAAGCCGGGCATGGTGGTGCACGCCTTTAATCCCAGCACTCAGGAGGCAGAGGTAGGAGGATCACCATGAGTTCAAGGCCACCCTGAGACTACGTAGTGAATTCCAGGTCAGCCTGGGCTAGAGTGAGACCCTACCTCAAAAAACAAAAAAAAAAAAAAAAACAAAAAAAAAAATCTCTAGTTAGATAAGCCACTTTGTGCATGGGTACTGGGGAATTGATCCTGGGTTTTAGGCTTTGCAGTCAAGTGTCTTAACTGCGAAGCCATCTCTCCAACCAGCCCTTTATTTTTTAATTTTTATTTTGGTTTTTGGAGGTAGGGTTTCACCCTAGCCCTGGCCTGGAATTCACTATGTAGTCTCAGGCTGGCCTCAAACTCATGGCAATCCTCCACCTCTGCCTCCCAAGTACTGGGACTAAAGGTGTGTGTCACCATGTCTGCTGCTTCATGGCTTTTTAACATGAACTGACTAAGGTTTATGTCATATATATCTGCTGTCTTTAGAAAGCACTTCTATCCCTTGTCAAGGCCTAATGATAGAGTTTGATTCTAGTTTCTCTGCGCTTGCCTGCAAAGCCTAATGGCCCAGGTTCGATTGCCCAGTACCCATGTAAAGCCAGATGCACAAAGTGGCACATGCATCTAGAGCTCGTTTGCAGCAGCTGGAGGCCCTGGCATGCCCTTTCTCTTTCCTGTCTCCACTTGTAAATAAATCGAATATTAAAAAATAAGTTATTTATTTGCACATGCACGAGTGTACATGCATGCGTGTGCACCTTGCTGCTGCAAATGAATCCCAGACCAGCTTTCTAGGGGTGCTGGGGAATTGGACTCTTAGCACGCAGGCTTTGCAAGCAAACACCTCTAACCCCAGCCCTCTGTACTGGCTTTTAGTATGTCATCAGTACTTTAATAATTTAGAAAATGGGACTGACAAATAACTCAGTGGTTAAAGGTGCTTGCTTGAAACCATTTGTCTCAACATGATCTTTAAGGTGCATGTGTATAAGTACCTGTGTGTCTCCATGTATAAATAGTAATTATATTTTGGTCACCCTTGGTGGCAGGGCCACTTATTAGTCATTCACTTTTACCAGAGTGCAGTTCTTGTGACATAATTATGTTATGGACTGTAGTAGTTAGCTTCTAGTTGCTAGGACAAAATGCTGACTGGAAGCAGCACATGGGAGGAAAGGATTTATTTCAGGCTCAAGGAGAAGCTTCAGCATGGTGGGGAAGGAATATTGACAAGAAGTCCCTGTGAGCTGGCTCACATATCTGGGTGGAGGTAGTCCAACCCCAGCAAAACACCTTCAGCAAGGCTCCACCTCCTCCAGCAAGGCTCTACCTCCTGTAGGCTTATTTTGGCTGACAGTCTTAAGGGGCGCTTCATGGTGGCAGGGAAAGGATGGCATGAGCAGAGGCTCCATCACTTCTGCCATGGCAGGTGGAAACAGCAGCAGGAGAGTGAGCTGAAGCTGGGCACAGTGAGTCACACCTTTAGTCCCAGCACTGGGGAGGCAGACGTAGGAGGATCTCCTGAGTTTGAGGCCACTCTGAGACTACATAGTGAATTCCAGGTCAGCCTGGACTAGAGTGAGACCCTACCTCGAAAAACCAAAACAAACAAACAAACAAACAAAAAAAAACGAACATAAAGAGTGAGCTGAGCTCTGGCATGGGGAGGTGGTTACAACACCCCACTGCTCAACATCAACACCACCAGCTGGGAACCAAGCATTCAGAACAGGTAAGTTTATGGGAAACATCTGACTCAAAGCACCACACCAAGTATCAGCTGTGGGCAGAATAAATCATGTCTCCCAGGCAGTGTGTTGCTGATCTTTCCAAGATAGGCAGATGTAGCTACCACTTACAACCAACCAACCACAAGGAAGCTTTGGCTGGGGAGATGGCTCAGTGGGCAAGAATGCTTGTCAAGCAAGCATGAGGACCTGAGTTCAATCCCTAGCACCCAACTGAAAAGCCAGCCTGGCCACACATGCCTGTGACCACAGTGCTGAGAAGCTGAAACAGGAGAGTGTCTGGGACTCACGAGGCAACCCCAGGCAGCTCCAGAGGTGAGAGATGCAAGGAAGCAATGTGGAGGAGCAATGGAGGACCCCCAACCTTCTACCCTGGCCTCTGCATGTGTGTGCATGGGGCATGCACATCTATTCACACGTGCATATACTGTTCATATGTATAGTACACACACACACACCACACTCACACCAAGAAAATAAAAATAGAGCCAAGCATACTGACCCATGCCTATATTCTGAGCTCTTGGGAGAGGAGGATTAGGAGTTCAAGGCCTGTCTTGGCTAAATAGCAAAGTCAAGACCAGCCTGGCCTGCATGAGACTCTGGCCCAAGAAAAACAGTACTCTATTTTTGAGTATTTAAAAATAGAGCTGGAGAGATGGCTTAGCAATTAAGGCATTTGTAAGCCTGATGGCCCAGGTTTGAATCCCCAGAATCCACGTAAAGCCAGATGCACAGATGGCTCATGTATCTGGAATTTATAGTGGTAAGAGGCCCAGGGGGTTCTGATTCATGTTCTCACTCCCTCCCCTTCTTGCAAATAATAAAAATTTGAAGAATAAAGAATTTCAGGGCTGGAGAAATGGCTTAGCAGTTATGGTGATTGCCTACAAAGCAGAAGGACCTGAGTTTGATTCCCCAGTACCCACATAAAGGCAGATGCACAAAGTGGTGCATGTGTCTGGAGTTCATTTGTAGTGGCTGGAGGCCATGGCACGCCTATTCTGTCTCTCTCTCTCTGCCTGCCTCTTTCTCTCACGCACTCTCAAATTCAATAAATAAAATATTTAAAACTTTTCAAAAAACAAAACTGATGTTTATTAATGTGTCTCCTGGGGGTGGGGAGAATGGGACAGGATAGGGGGACTAAGTGACAGGAATCAACTATTGTTTCAACTTCTATTGTAGCCAAAGTAGCCAAAGGCAGCTGAAAACAAACACATGATTATTCAAAACTACAAATATTGATCAAGTTTATGATTTCTTCATATTTACATGGTAAATGGAATCAAGTAATCTCATTGGGTTGGTTTCAGGGAAGTTTCTATAGTATTCTCAAACACACACTTAAGGGAAGATAAGAGGACAGGACAGTGTCAAAGGGGATTCAGTCTTTTATGTATATAGTATCTTGCTGTTTATTAAAGAAGGTAGTTTTTAGCCAAGTGTGGTGGTGCATGCCTTTAATCCCAGAGGGAGGAGGATAGTGAGTTTGAGGCCAGCCTGGGACTACAGAATGAGTTGCAGGTTAGTCTGGGCTAGAGTGAGACCCTTCATGGAAAACCAAACCAAAAGCTGGCCAGGTGTGGCCACACATGTATCCCCAGTGCTGAGGCAGCTGGGCCTCACTGGTCAGCCAGTCTAGGCAAAAATCATGGCAAGCTCCAGGTTCGGTGAGAGACCCTTTCTCAAGGAAGTAAGGTCATGTAATATCCTCTGGCTTCTGCACACACGTGCATGGATATGTGCATCTGCACAAACACAAGTGCATTGCACACATATGCCACACACACACACACACACACACACACACACACACACACACACACGACACGCACATTATGAAGAAATAAACCTTCAAACTTCCATCTTTTATATAACCCAAGGCATAGCGGTTAACAGTGAGGACTCTGGAATTAGACCATTTGGGTTCAAGTTTAGGCGTTCTGTCCATGTGGGATCATGGGGAATTTAATTTTCTGAGCCTCAGTTTACTTATTCGTTTATCTCATAGGGATGTACTAGTATTAAATACTTTTAGAATCATGCCTTGAACATGATATGTGCTTAATAAATGTTAATTAGTTCTATTGTTCTTAGAGATTTAAGCAGTATTTAGACTCGTGTTGGACTGCACAGAATAGAATTTTGAACTATATTATTTTCTTATTGTTACCATAACAAATAATTGTAACTGTAGTGTAACTTAATATAAACTTATTGTCTTACAGATCTGAGGATATGGTATGCAATTATAGGCAAGGTGTTCATCCATGGGTTTCTGGCTATGATTCCCACAGCTCTTCTTTCTACTTCCTAAATAACTAGATGGAGAAGGTTAATGCATTTGGTCTTTCCCCCTTGGTTTCTCTTATTGCTTTTCTCTTTCTTTCTTTTTGCTTGTGTGTGCAGTGTGTGTGGTGTGGTGCATGCATGTGTGTGCGTGTGTGTGGAGGCCAGAGGCATGTGGGTGTTGCTCCTGCTTTGCTCTCATTTCCTTGAGACAGTCTGTTACTGAATGCAGAACTTGCCATATTTGTGAGCCTCACCAATTCTCCAGTCTCTGCTCCCCACTTAACTGGGGTTACAGGTGTGCGTGACCATACTCAGCTGTTTATGGGGGTGCTGGGGAATCAAATCCAGGTGGTTCCAGGTCCCCTCAGGCTCTCATGCAGGAAGTGCTCTTAACTGTCAAGCCATCTCTCCAGTCCCCACCCCTTTTCTCTTTTTTGAGATACGCTGTAGATAGGTAGATAAGCTGGCCTCAAACTCACAGCTCTCCTCCTGTCTCTGCTTCCAGAATGCTGTGCTTACAGGCATGCGTCACCACACCCCACTCTCTCTGGCTTCTGAATCTGCTCTGACACAGCTTTAGAGCAATGAAGATGAAGATGGTCTGTGGTAGAATGTTGGGGTGTTGGCAAAAATCACTCTTTCTGACCTTTTCCTGCCCTCCTTTCAATTTCTTTTTCTCCCCAAGGCAGGAAGTAGAAACTAGAATTTTCCTTCCTCAAGTGAGTCATAGAAACTAAAAATATACTCTAATCTTTCCTTGCCTCTTTGTCTTGGAGCTGGCTATGAAGAAATTCTTTGAGCTGGTAATCATAAAATCATTATTTCAGGGTTATACCCAATTTTGGGGAAGAAAGAATGCTGCACAGTGGTCAAGAAACATCTGAACAGCATCAAAACGACATTCTTTAAAGAACTATTTACTTATTTATTTATTTATTTGCAAGCAGAGAGAGAGAGAGAGAGAGACGGAGAGGAGAGAGAGAGAGAGAAAGAGAGAGAATGGGTATGCCTGGGGCATCCAGCTACTGCAAACAACCTTCAGATGCATGTGCCCCCTTGTGCATCTTTATGTGGGTACTGGGAAATTGAACCCAAATGGTTAGGCTTTGAAGGCAAGTACTTTAACTGCTGAGCCATCTCTCCAACCCCAAAATTACACTCTTAAGATCTTAAGAACTTTTGATGCCCCAGTACCCACAGAAAGCCAGATGCACAAAGTGGTCACATGTATCTGGAGTTCATTAGCAGTGGCAGGAAAGTGAACTGTCTGGGGGCTGGAGAGATGACTCAGCGGTTAAATCACTTGCCTGTAAAGCCTAATGACCTGAGTTCAGTTCCCCAGTATCCAAGTAAAGCCAGACACACAAAGTGGTACATGCATCCGGAGTCCATTTGCAGTGGCTGGAGCCCTTGGTGTGCCCATTCTCATTCTCTCTTTCTCTCCCTTCCCTTCTCTCTCTGCTTGAAAATAAATAAATAAAAATATTTTTCAAAAAAGAAAGAAAAGAAAGTTAATTGTCAAAAAAAAAAAGTTGGGCTGGACATGGTGGCACACACCTTTAATCCCAGCGCTCAGGAGACAGAGGTAGGAGGATCACTGTGTGTTTAAGACCACCATGAGACTACATAGTGAATTCCAGGTCAGCCTGGGCTAAAGTGAGACCCTACCTCAAAAAACAAACAACAACAAAAAGCAGGCAGGAGAGATGGTTCACCAATAAAAGTGCTTGCTTGCAAAGCCTGGTGACTCACGTTCAATCCTCGATGCCCACGTAAAGCCAGATGCACAAAGTGGCCCATACATCTGGAGTTTGTTCATAGTGGCAAGAGGCTCTGGTGCGCCCATATTCACACATACACACCCTCTCCGTCTGCCTCTTTGTCTCTCTCAAATAAAAATCTTTTTAAATAGGAAGAAGGGCTGGAGGGAGAGCAGCCAGCTGACATCTTAGTAAGAAGTGGTGAGTCAGGGCTTTTTTGGAATTCAGCCTCTGGACTGTGTTCTCTGGACTTAGTGATATTCATCTTGGGCCCATGACCCTGAATAATTCCATGTCATTAGAAATTTCCCTCTCTGTCTATTCTTCCTCATAATTGTGCCTGGTTTTTATTTAGCTCATTTTTTAAAGAAACAAATTCAACATAGGGGTTCACGTATGGAATTCAGTGTAGGTGTTCACGTATAGAATTCAGTGTAGGGTCGTTGCAATGCTAGGTGCCGGCTTGTTAGAATCATTGCTGCCTTTGTATCTGAGAAACTGTTCATTGCATCTGAACACTAAGTTAAACATTAACTTTCTGATTTTTTTTCTTTTGCACAACAGCAAGAAGTAAAGCCGGCCGCTAGCAGCTTCTAGATCTTGTGGGACAGGTTGGAAGGAAAAATGAAGCTCCCCATTTTCATAGCAGACGCCTTCACAGCAAAAGCGTTTCGTGGGAATCCTGCGGCTGTTTGCCTCCTGGAAAATGTAAGCACTGAATTTTCAAGTTTCATGCCTGAAATTCTATCTTCCTGTGGGACCAATTATTTCATCTTTAGAAAGTGAGTCTCTGCTGCTAGTTTTTTACTTTGGGTGGTGGTATTCCTTGTCATGAGATCAGTGAGTTCGTTCACATTATGACCAAATTATACGACGAGAAAACCAGGATTCGCATAAAAGAACTTGAACCAATTTTACAAAAAGAGGAAGCAGCTGGGTATGGTGCCAGCCTGAGCTACATAGCAATCTCTCTGTCAGCCTATCTCAAAAAGTAAAATCAGGGCTGGAGAGATGGCTCAGTGGGTAAAGGCACTTGCTTGCAAAGCCCGATGCCCCAGGTTTGATTCCCCAGGACCCTTGTAAAGCCAGATGCACAAAGTGGCTTATGATCTCGGGACCATGTCTAAACCTGGTGTTCTTCTTTTGTCAAAGGACCACTGACCCAGTGTGACCATGGATGGTCAGACAGCTCTTGGGTTTCTAGGAGATTCTAAACTTCTACCTCATTACTATGTTCAGAGAAAGGATGACAGATACAGAATGCTGATTGTTTATTTGTTTTAGAGAGAGGGAGGTTATAGAGTAACATAAAGAGTAGAAGATGCTGACATGGGCATTTCTGTGTTCATGTATCCCCACCAGCTTCTAGATTCAGCCGACACTGAGCTGCTTTCCTGCATCACATTGCAGTCTCCCGAGCACCCTAGGAGCAGGTGTGATTACTTTTGCCCCCATCTTACAGATCAAGGAACCGAGACCGGGGATGCGTCAGTAACTTCTTGGGGTCTGACTTGGGATCCCATGCTTCTCTCCAGGCTCCTAACAGCACCCAGCTCTCCCCAGGTTCTCTCTGGTACCTCGGTCAGTTCCTGTCCTCCTGGCCAGACACAAACCTATGAGATCTGACCCCGCTTTGACTTGCCTAGCACACGGGAGGCACTCGATAGGCAGAGCACATGTGAAGACATCATCATCCACCAGATTATGGCAAAACCTTCTTCTGAGAGTTCTTGTTAATCACAGTTCCTAATTTCATGTTCTCACCAGCTGGAGTGGAGTGGAGTGAGCATGAGGGCTGCTGGGGACACACCTCAGTGCATGTGTGAGGCCCTAGGTTCAGTTCCCCAGTACAAAAAACAAGTGTAAACTGGGCGTGGTGGTGCACACCTTTAATCCCAGCACTCGGGAGGCAGAGGTAGGAGGATCACCATAAGTTCAAGGCCACTCTGAGACTACAGAGTGAATTCCAGGTCAGCCTGAGCTAGAGCGAGACCCTACCTCGGAAAAAAAAAAAAAGGGAGAGCTGGAGAGCTGGTTCAGCAGTTAAGACACTTGACTGCAAAGCCTAAAGACCTCGGTTCAATTCCCTAGTGCCCACATAAAGCCAGATCCACCAAGTGTGTCTGGAGTTTGTTATTCTCTCTCTCTCTCTCTCTCTCTCTCTCTCTCTCTCTCTCTCTGTGTGTGTGTGTCTTTTCTATGTCTCTCTCTGCTTGTAAATAAAATATTTTTTAGAAAGTGTGAGATGGGGTGTGGCCGGGTAATAATGTGCCTAATGTGAGGTTTATCATATGTGAGGGCCTAGGTTCAATCTTCAGAAACACACATACACACATACACACATGCACATACACACTCACACACACGCACACATGTGTACAAACTTTGGGTTCTGAGAGAGTAGTTCTTTTTAAAAATATTTTATTTGAGACGGTGTGAGAAAAAGAGGCAGAGAGAGAGAGAATGGGTGTGCACCTCCAACCATTGCAAATGAACTCCAGACACATGCGCCACCCTGTGCATCTACGTGGGTACTGGGGAATCAAACTCAGGTCCTTCTGCTTTGCAGGCAAAGGCCTTAGAGTAGTTTTTATACATAAGAACCATTGACTTTTATATTGGCAGTGCTAGGGATTGAACTCGGGTCTCAACTCATGCCGGGCAAGCACTTTACCGCTGAGCTATGTGCCTAGTTCCCATAAGAACCATCAGGAAGGAATATCTGAAGGTGGCTACGGTGTGAGTGCTGCCTTGTCTGGACAGTTTCCACAGGAACCCATCCAGGGGCAGGAGGACCATCCATTTCTTCCAGGGTGGCTTCATACCTTCCTGCTTCCAGGAATGTATTCAAGGCTGCCATATTTCTAACCTGCCACAAGAGGGGAGTATTTTCAAACCTTGCTGTAGGATCAAGACCCTTGTGGGTCAGAAGGTGACAGAACCTCCGTCTCTCCAGAGACGCAAACATCACTGTTTGTTGTCGTTGGGAATTTGATTCACGAAAAGATGACAGAGGGAAGTCGATGTGAAAGCAAAAGGACTTCCAGAGCGCTGGTGCAGGCCATGGAGGCAGGAGGGTTCGGAGTTCAAGTTCATCCTCAGCTTCATAGGACGTGTCAAGGCCAGCCTGGGCTACCCAAGATACTGACTACCCCAAAAATAAACAAATAAAGGGAGTGAGGGATTGCACCAAACAAACATCCATTCTACCACTTAACTACACTCCCAGCTGCCATGTAAAATGGACACAGTTATTGGAATGAAATTTCTTATATGTGTGTTTGTGTGCGCGTGTGCACATGCGTGCACACGTGTGTATGCACGCTTCTGCACTAGGGGTGAAACTCCAGGCATTTTAGTGAGACCTTGTCTGAAAATGAAAAAATTAAAAATGGACTGGGGGGTGCAGCTCAGTGGTGGAGTCTTGCCCAGGATTCTCTGGGTGTAATCTCTTTCTAGGTAGTACTCTGACAACACACAGGCCAGTTGGGTGTCCATTTCGTTCTTCCGGTTCTAGCATCTGTCCTTCTTCACAGGGCGCTGCAAGCATGGTTTTCTGAAAAATCATCTTCGTAGAAATGCCCTGAGTTCTTTGGCAGGCAACTTGAATTTCATTTTAGAGCTACGGTTCTTTTTGGTTTCTTAAGGTAGGGTCTCACTTTAGCCCAGGCTGACCTGGAATTCACTCTGTAGTCTCAGGGTGGCCTTGAACTCCTATCTCTGCCTCCTGAGTGCTGGGATTAAAGGCGTGCGCCACCACGCCCAGCCTTGAATTTCATTTTAAGCAAATAACTTCTAGTGCTAAGAAACTGCTGCTCTAACCAAGGGTGGCTGTTGTCCAGGCTCAGAGCCTCAACTATTTCTAGAGTCCCAATGACCTTTCTGTTTCTGACAAGAAACTGGATGAGGACACGCACCAGAAGATCGCCAGAGAAATGAACCTCTCAGAAACCGCGTTTATCCGGAAACTGCAACCTACAGACGACTTTACACAAAGTAAATATGCATTTTTTCAACCATTCTTAAATGACACTGGAAGTTACTTCTTCAGTCAGGGGGTGATATTTAAGGGAAATACTCATTTATTATTTGCATGCGGATACAAAGGTTCATCTGGGAGCAGGTGTGTTGAAGTTGACTCTCAGTTTACATGTTTATTAGTCTGTTATTTGCAGAACTGGTGGTCGTACATGCTAGTCAAATTCTCTACATCTCAGCTCTAAGTTTATAGTTTTTTTAATTTGCAAGCAGAGAAATTGAAAGAGACAGAGAGAAAGAGAGAGAGAGAGAGAGAGAGAGAGAGAGAGAGAGAGAGAGAGAGAGAGAGAGAAAATGGGTGTGCCACCGCAAACAAACTCCAGATGCATGTGCCACTTTGTGCATCTGGCTTTACGTTGGTATTGGGGAATCCAACTTGGCCAGCAGGCTTTGCAGGCAACACCTTTAATTGCTGAGCCAACTCCCCAGCCCCAAGTTTATAGTTTAAGTGTATCGAAGACACACCCCTCCCACCCCACTGCAAGTTCATATGTTGGGAAATTAACCCCCAGAGCAATAGTGTTCAGAGGTGGGGCTCAGTGCAAGGTGATGATCATATTAATGTCATTGGTAGTGGGCTTCTTGGAGAAGTGAGTATGTTGCCCTCTTGCTCACTTCCTCCCCTGTATGTATTCTCCTGTACATCTGTCACCTGCTGTGAGATGATCTGAAAGCCCTCACTAGCTGTGACCTCACAGCCTTGAACTTCCCAACCACCAGGACTATACGATGCACTTTTTTTTTTTAATCTTGAAACATTACCCATTGTGGAATTCTGTTATAGCAATACAAATTAGGCCTGGTGAACCTGAAGGCTTCACTCCAGACCTATCCAGTCTGTTTACCATGTCCTTCAGCAGGTTTTGTATTTAACCACTCGAAGTGAAGATGTAGGAAAGACGAAAGTGAAGATGTAGGAAAGACGAAAGTGAAGTCTGCCAGCTGCCTGCTTAATGTTGATCTTGTCTCTTTGGCTTTTCCTCCTTTGAAGGTTCTTGCTTTGGACTCCGGTGGTTCACACCAGCGAGTGAGGTCCCGCTCTGTGGCCACGCGACCCTCGCCTCTGCGGCTGTGCTGTTTTACAAAATAAGTAATGTGAATTTCACTGTCTATTTTATTTATTTATTTACTTTTGGCTTTTTGAGGTAGAGTCTCCATTTAGCCCAGGCTGACCTGGAATTTACTATGTAGTCTCAGGGTGGCCTTGAACTCACGGCGATCCTCCTACCTCTGCCTCCAGAGTGCTGGGATTAAAGGTGTGTGACACCATGCCTGGCTTTTGTTTTGTTTTGTTTTGTTTTGGGAACATTAGAGGCCTCCCTGGTCAACAACTTGCTGGAAGGTATCCCACCTCTGGCAATGAAATTTTTCTAACAACAATCTATGGCTTCTGGGTTCACCATAAGATACTTCTGCTCAAGCGCTCTCTTTTAACATGTATATTACTAGTTAGAGACGAAGTGGGTTTCTATATGGATCATTCATAACATTTTTCTGTTTCTCAATTCCTTTTTATTTTGGCCAGAAAACATAAATAGCACCCTAACCTTTGTCACTCTGAGTGGGGAACTGAAGGCCAGAAGAGCAGAAGATGGCATTGTCCTGGACTTGCCTCTCTACCCAACCCTCCCCCAGGTCAGTGCTTCCTAATTATTGCCACACACTGTGCTCAACTGACAGCTCATCTGTTTTACAACGATTTTCTTTATTTTCTAGGACTTCCATGAAATAGAAGACTTGATAAAGGTTGGTGGAAAGAGTTAAGTCTGAGCCTGTGGGATTTGACCATTTGTGATTGAACCCCCGAACTCGGCTGACGGCCAGTGTAAACTTCCCACCTGCAGCTTGGCTGAGCTATTGCCTGAATTTTAATATTCTGTTTACTTAGTGAGAAGGTTGACCACTTTTTCTTTTCTTAAAAATATCTTTATTATCCATAATTAGATACATTATATGAGCAAATCTTATGATGGTACCACCATTTCCCTCCTCCCTGCCCCCAATCCACTGGGTGTCCTCCTCGGCGGACATACTAGATCAGTCCATGGGGTAGGGAGTTATGAATTGCTCTTGAGGTAGCCTGGTTCCCCCCCCCCTTTGTACGTTGTTGCTGAGGGAGGCAATGTCTCTGGATATTCTCCCCCACCATGGCTCTTACATTCTTTCTGCCCCCTCTTCCACTCAGTTCCCTGAGTCATGGTGAGCGAGTTTTAAGTCTGGTTTATTGTTGAGATCTTAAGTGTCTCTGGACTTCTGCTTTGGGTTGTGTTGGATTTTGTTGGTGTCTGTCTCATTGACCTTTCATGGTTATCTGACTCACTGTGGTGATTGGTCTCTTGTTTACCTCATCACTTTCTCATAGGTTTCATGTGGGCCCTGTGTGATAGGCCAGGGGTGGTTCATCTCCTTTCAGGATGTCAGCCATCATCCCATGGCTTTTTGGTAGAACTGGGTTGTCCATAGCTCTCTCACTGCCTTCTGAAAAATACAAACAGAATCTCCATCAGAGAGCGAGATCAGTACAGGTTAAATGAGACAAACATTGCTAATTTGACAAGATTCTAATGGGTGTAGCCTCTCTGTAGCTCTCTGGTAGTGGGAATTTCCCCTAGAGCCTGGGTTCTTGGTCCCCATAAGATTTTGCCATGGATCCCAGTTCCAGTTAAGGGTTCCTTGCCACTGATTGGATCTCTTAGCCAATCTGAAAGCCATTGATTACCTCCCTAGGTTTTGTAATGGGGACTCATAACAGCGGGGTGAACATCCGAAGTTTTACTCACTGTACTCCCCCAGAGTTCATATCTCAGCTTGCCAAAGAAGTGGACAAACTTAGAGAGCACTTTCTTCATCACACACGTTTATTTCAGATTGGGGTAAATCCAGAGGATTCCAGAGTGGGATGAGGGAAAGTAGCCCATAATTAAAGGAAATGAGAGGTTACAGAGATATCTCCAGCCACACAGGAAGAGCACATGGAAGAGTTTTAGCAAAATCTATGCTGTTCAGCCAAACAAGCAGAAGAAGGGAAGATCATGAGAAGGAAAGGTTCATGTGGGAAAGAAACCCAGCCCCTCACCACAGCCATTAGGCTGTGGTGGGGGCCTGGGAGGACCTTACCTAACATCCTTCTGCTAGGCCATATGAGAGAGAGAATTTCCTGTTTCAGTGAGTATTCCCTGCTCCTGGTGAGCAGAGAGACAGCTGGTTGGTCCATACCTTACCAATCAGTTTCAGGATTAGGTATGAACTCTAGTTAGAGACACCTCCCACTCAAGGGGAGGGGGTCAGGCTTGGATCTTTTGGAACTTGCCTGAAAGAGTTAACTGTCACAGTTTGGCACCACTGTTGCACAGCTGAGCACTTCTTGACTTGCTGGTCTCTTCCATATAGCAGTGTGTTCAGCATTCTCATGACATCAGTCTGAATTGTATATCAGGACCACTTTTTCCTTATTTGTAATTTTTTAAAATTATTTTTTATTTTGGGGCTGGAGAGATGGCTCAGGGGTTAAGGTGCTTGCCTGCAAAGCCTGATGACCTGGGGTAAAGCCAGCTACACAAAGTGGTGCATGCATCTGGAGTTTGTTTGCAATGGCTAGAGGTCCTCGCATGCCCATTCCTCCCTCTCTCTCTCTCTCTCTCTCTCTCTCTCTCTCTCTCTCTCTCTCTCTCTCTCTCTCTCTCT
>PVHP010004634.1:34358-70284 GCA_004024765.1 Zapus hudsonius | reverse complement strand
CCATGAATATTTAAAATTTAAATTTGCATATGTTTGGATTATTTTTGTATAGGTGTGTGGTGTGCATACATGTATGTATTTATGTTTGTGTGGGTGTGCATATGTGTGTGGAGGCCAGAGGTTAATGGCAGGTGTCTTCCTTGACATAGTGTCCTGGCTTAAAGCCAGAACACACAGTAACTAAATTTTATCTTAACATCGGACAATGTTTTTTTTTTTTTTAAAGAAAAATAATATATGAATAAAAACCCACCACATTCAATAGAGATACTTGCCTGAGGAGGTTTTCTAACCTAAGAGACAGTTTATCACAGACATGAAACATTTGTTCAGTGACCTTGCAAAGTTAAAATCTGCCCATCTTATACTGGACCTACATAGAGATGAACCAGCAGGGCTTTTGAAATAAATAAAGGCATTGTTTTAGAAGTAAGTGGGAAAGAAAGACAAGAAGGGTAGGATCTGCAGTGCTGGGCCTCTTAAAGTCTTTCTCTGTTCCATTTTTACTTTCAATATCTCTGTTCAATGCCTGCTACTTTTGAAAGAAGAAGAAGGAAGATGGATGGGGACAGGGGAGGGAAAGGAGGAAGAAGACGGGTAGGGGTGGGGGAGGAAAACGATGGAGGGGGGAAGAGGAAAGACATAATACCATTTATAATTTTTTTGTTATTGATTAATTCTTAGTCCATTTTCTGCTGCTATAAAGATACCATGAACTAGATCATTAATAAGAACATATAAATTGATATTTTGCAGTTCTCAGGCTAGGCAGCCCAAGACCAAGGTACTTTCATTTACTTAGGAATATCTTGCTACATCTGCGTAGTTGGAGATCATCCTGCAATCAAGAAAGAATGGGAGAGGTGGTGTGAGAGAGCCCACAGAGAACAGCTGGCTTTTATAGCAAAGCCATGCCTGTGATAACCAGCTCAGTTTCCTGATGACACAAAACCATTCACAAGTAAAGTGCCATGCATCCTAACCACCATCTCCCAGACCATCACACTGGAATGTAATTTTTTTACAGGAATTTGCTTTGTGGGGAGGGGAGATATTTAACCAATAGCTGAGATTCTGGAAGAATTTTATCAAATATTACATTTCATGCAAAACTAAGCTGTATGTCTTTCTTTGGGATGATGACTTTTGCAGCAATAAAAAGTACTTCCTATTGAAGGAGAACCAGCATGTGAATTGAAAAGAAAATCTTCTGGGATAACTCTAACTCTGGAAAATGGGAAATGGAAAGCGTCAAATGTGGGTTCACTTCACTGAGATGAAAGTAGATAATTTCCTACCAAGACATGAATAACAAGACACTGCTTTCCAAGTGGCAGTCATGGGAAGTATGGAGGAGATAGTTCTAGAACGTTACAGGGGTGGGGGGGGCAGTGTCACAGCTTCAAGCAAGGAGTGAGGCAGAACAAGAGAGGCTGTGAAGAGGAGAGGAAGGTTGTGTAAAAAAAAATTGAAGGGAGGATGATTTGCTTTAAGATGGACCATAGCAGTATTTTCCAAACCAGAGACAACCAACACTAACTAGAAATGCACACCTATGGAAGAGGGAGGGCTTGTGAAAATAAGGAGAGGGTCAGGGGATATGTTAAACCCAATCCAGCACTTTCTCTCAGTTGTTCCAGGAACCCAGATGTATGAAGATACAAGACCCATGATGGCAAGTCCCAAAGTTATAAAGTTCAAGCAGTGAACAGCTGCTGGGGAGAGGAGACTGTGGAATGGCCTGCATCCTAGACAGGGAACTCAAGGGATGCAGTTTTTGTGAACAGGCAACCACACTGGGGCCAGCTTTCAATAGCTCCAGTCAGCAGTGAGTCACCCATGTTCCTATAAGCAAGCTCCCTGGTTCAGATTTAGATGGAATTGTTGCTATGTTCTGTTGCCAGTGCCCTACTTGGAGTGAGTAGACATTTCAACCTTCAACCCCCCCCCCCTGGAAAATAAGACCTCACTTGAGGTCTTATTTGGAACACTAGTTTTAAAACTGTGATGTTGTAAAGTACCTTGATATAAGATTATGCTGTACTATCTGGATGAACCTAAATCAATCATTACCCTTTTTAAGAAGACAAGGGACACATTTCTCAGACACAGAAGAGAAGAGGTCAACATGAGGAGACAGAAAGGGTGATGACACTCCAGTGAAACAGTTGGCAGTCATGGGACACAGATTCTCTTCTGGAGCCTCCATGAAGTGTGGCCCTGTTGGTAGTTGATTTCAGGCATTGGTCCTGAAGAGAAAGTGTGTTCCTCTTGTTAAATCACCAAATGTGTGGTAATTTGTTATGATAGCCGAAGGAAAAAATGTTTAGTTTATGGCATACATAAGAGCTACTGAACTTTTATGAAGAAAATAAGATGGTAATCATGGTACTTTTGGTTTGCTTATCTACAGAAGATTGAATTTACCCAGGACAATTGTAAATATAACTTAAACCCTAAGGTCTTCCTACTTATCCATCAGGACACATTCTGCAACCCTAAGGGGATGCCTGATACCACACATTTTGTGTTTCCTCTGCATATATACTTAGGATAAAATTTAATTTATAATTTAGCAGCAGTAAGATATTAATGTCTTTAATAACAAAAGAGAACTACTATACTAATATTCTTTAATAAACTTGTCAGCTTCTTTGGTCATATAACTTAAGGGCAACAATAATTAAAATCAGAGTGATATGACCACAATATTGGTATCCTAGGACACCATAGCAGTTTCCTGATCCCCAGGTTTGTATGTGTAATGTGTAGGTAGCTTATACAGTATGTCAATGCTGGATATTGGGGAACATGACATCCTGAATGGGACAGAGTGAGTGAGTTCACATATTTCTTCATGCTACTCAGAATCATTTATTCCAGAATTTTTCATTTAATCTTTCCAGACCATGTTTGATATCTAGCATCTAGAGCCATAAAAAACTAAGCTATACATAAGTGATGGCTACTACTATGTGAGTTGAAATAATGAAATGTCCTAAATCTAAATTTAAATGCAAAAATTAATGATTCAAGCTTCTAGAATCTAATCATACAGATTATCAAACCACAATGATTTATAGCAATAAATATATAAAATGGAAAATGAACTATTTTGTAAATAAAATACATTCAGTCATTTCTAGAAATTAATCTGGAATATGTTTCAAGATGTTTATAATTTATAACTTCAAAGTTGGTATTATTTGCTATGCAGTTGGTACTCTGCCTTAGAAAGAAAATCTAACACTATTAATTAGCTTTCACAAAATGCCTTGTCTTTATTTTTACTGAAACTTTTCATTTAATTTTGTAGTTAATACAAGGAGAAAGAGATGGGAAACAAGAGGATGTGCCCATCATACAGAGAGTCCTGTAACCTTTGGTACACATACAGTAGTATTTCTTTATTCTAAAAGTTTTCTATCTGTCAAGGCTACATTTTATTGGCCTTTGAATGAGACTGTATAAAATTACACTGCATTATCTTATCTTCCAAACTCCCTGGTGTAACATATGTAAGCTTTGATTAGAAAAATGAGACCTACTGTGATTAGCAATAATAAAAAAAAAGATTCTATTTAACTGGAATAGTTGAAGGCTACTCCTTCCAAAAGCATTTGGCTTTGGTTCCTCCAATTTCACATTATTGCACAAAGAGCCAATTACTATTTGCATGTAATTATTTCTGGATGGCAAGGTGAATTTTGTGTCTACATTAGGATTAACCAAATATAATCAGACAAATACAAACAGACTTTCTTTCCAAGACTATTTAGCCAATCAAAGTACTTCACAGAAGTAATCCTACCCTGTCAATCATGGTATTTGAGCTGAATTCAGCAGAATCCCTTTTAAAGAAAATCAGATTCTTTCTGTCTATCTCATAGCTGTTGCAATCCACTGCTCAGAGGAAGACCTGCTATCCTTCATTCCTCCCACATTTCATTCTCAGATCTAACTATCACTAATTTTGTAGCATCTATCTTCAGAATGTTAGAAACTCAACTGTTTTTTTTTTCTATTTCTCATTCTGCCAATGGTCAGTGCGATGATGTGTTCTCTGATCATGCAGCTTGGTTGTTAATGCTGTTAGGAAGACATGTTGCACATGCGATTGCATTTGTTTTCAGTTCAATGTCAGTAAAGGACACTGTGCTTCAGAGTGTGCTAGGGCCTCAGAGTGTAATTAATTGGTTAAAGGTCACCAGACCAAACACTGAGGCTTCTTGGTCCTGTTGAGGCAGGATTAACCCCAAGACAATATAATGCAATAATCCTCTCTCCAGATCCAGACTTGAAGCACAAATTTTAGCCCCAGTACTGTACCATCAGCCCCTGTCCTGGGTTTCTATAACCTACCCTACCTCCTGACTCTCTCTCTCTCTCTCTCTCTCTCTCTCTCTCTCTCTCTCTCTCTCTCTCTCTCTCTCTCTCTCTCTCTCTCTCTCTTCTCTCCATTTCACTTCCTATTCCCATGGAGAAATCCTGACTGCTACCACAGTATTGTTAAAATATCACATCATTTCTAATCTCTTCTTTCCTTCCATTACCCCTGGAATCTTTTCTCCATCAAGCACAGATATGAATGGAATGGCAGATAAGTGGTAAGTTTAGCTACTACCTGCTTAGAATCAGATTTTTAAACCCGTGAAGTTGCACCTAATTCCCTGTCTTTGGCCTCTAGCTCATTCATGTGCCAACTCAGTTAGACCACCTGAAAAGAAAAAAAAAAGGAAATAGCATTTCTTTTTAGGCAATCTTGAAGAGAGGATTCCTGTGTGCTTGATAATTTCTTTTCTGGAGAGGGTAAGGTAAACAAGGAAGGTCTGAGCTTCTGCGTTCTATGGATCCCTTCTCATTGCCTAGGGCACTTCTGGCAAATAGTGAGCAATGTTTGCTTAATAAACATCTGGATTGGAGTCTAGATAAGCACTTTAAAGAATGGATACTAATTTTAGCACATAAATAAGAAAATAAGATTAAAATGAGAATCAGATGACATGAAAGAAAAAAAATAGCACCAACACATAAGCAACAGCATATCCATTCGTATATTTGACACAAACATATTCTAATTCTCTTTTCTTGACTAAATCATTTATCTTACTCCTATTTGTAAGTTACTTCAAATCATGCTTTGGATTTAAAAATAAAAGAATAACTGCAAGTTGGTTTTGTGGTTGACAAATATATTTATGCCCTTTATCAACTCTAAGACCTTTGGACTTTTTTTTTTCTGATTCTGATCCCTTACTTGAATAAAGAGGAAAGCATTGGCCTGAATGAGTGAGTGATAGGTCAGTAAAAAAATATTGATAAGTCACCTGGGGGAAAACGGATTGTCTGAAAATACCTTTAGAGATTGTGGTAAAGGAGAAGGTTTGGAATGGGTAAAGCTACCAAGTTCAACAATTACCATGCAATTTCTGTTAAGAACTGAGATTTATTCAGCAACTCTATTATATGATTAACACAAGATGATTAACCCTTGATGGAATTTTCTCCTTATTTCTTTAAATTAAATACTTTATGTATTTGCAAGCTGAGAGAGAGGGAGGAAGAGGAGAAAGAAACAGAGAGGAAGAGAGACATGGATAAGAAAAAGAGTGAGGACAGGAGGCTTCCACCCTGGCTGCAGTCTGTGGGGGCTGGGAACCCTGCAGAGGCTGACTGGGAAGCCAGCTCTCTGAGGGGAGGAAGAGTTTTGCCTGGGGACCCAGCTAGCTGAGAGAAGAGAGGTTTCTACACATGAACACAGCCTATATTGAATGCTTCCTTATTAAGAATATTAGAACTTTATCAAGAAATGAGAAAACCCCAGTGCAAAAATAAATAAATGAAGCTGGGTATGGTGGTGCAAGCCTTTAATCCCAGCACTTGGGACTCCCAAGTGGTAGGAGAATCACCATGATGAGTTCAAGGCCACCCTGAGACTACATAGTGAATTCCAGGTCAGCCTGGGCCAGAGCGAGACCCTACCTCGAAAACCCCCCCAAAAAATAATAATAATCAAATAAAATAAAAGTAAATGAATAAATAAATATAAAAACACAACACATATAATTTTACTCAGATGAAAGGAACAATGACATATCAAAATTTAGAGAGAAATGATCTGACTTGGAACAAACCTTACTAAGCGAACTCTCAAAAGAACAGAGTCATACACCACATATTCTCTCTCACATGAGGTTCCTAACCAGGTTAACCGTAAACTCTACGCAGACCAGTCAGGAGTAGTGAGAGTTTGTGAAAGAGGGGTAAGGAATGGGGGGTGACTTAAACGTGGAGCTAAACCAAAAATGATTCAAAATCATAAAATCCTCACATGCACACTGTAACCTACTGAGCAAGTAGTGGGCGTCATCTGGCAAGAGGGGCCATAAATAAAAGAGGAGAGTTTAAGCCTGTGAAAAATTGATCAGTCTGACAACTCCTGGTCCCAGTCATGGGCTCCTTCCCTCACTGATCTATTTACCAAAGTGACCCATGAGGTCCCCAAAACAAGACAAGATTCTGTCAAAGCTCTTGAATACCCACCCCAGGCCTGAGGTAGGATCCTGTTGCTGAAGAAACCACAAAAAGCTGTCTATCAGCGCCAAGAGACCCTACAAGGTCCAGAATGATAACCAGCCCCCAGATGGTAGTTACTGCAGAGCAAGAAGACACTGCATAAACTGCCAGGGGAAGCTGGTCAATGACAGCTGGAGTAAACAGAGACCACTGACATGAAGTCTGCCACCAGGAGTAGGCTGAACACACTTCCTACTGGGAGAGAACAGAGAACCATGAAAGGAGCACTTGTGCAATGGAGGAGCAAAAGCCTGGGGGAGGCAATCAACAGCTTTTAATTTGGTCAAGTAATCCACTCAGTGACAGGGAACCCTTAACTGGAACTGGGGACTCAGGGAAAAATACATTGGGAACCAAAATCTTGGGACCCCCAAAGAGAAATGCACTTTACAAGTGATTTACAAAAAGGCTACTCACAATAGAATCTAGCTAATTCAGAAATGTGTATCTCAGTTAACCTATACTGATCTCACTCTCTGATGGAGATTCTGTTTGTATTTTTCAGAAGGCGGAGAATCACTGTGGCCTTTCCAACCCTACCAATGAGCCACAGACCAATAGCTGACATCCTGGCAAGAGATGAAGCACTCCAGACCTACCTTGGAGGATCCACATGGAACACCGCAGAGAGTGGTGGGATAAACAAGAGACCTATAACCACAGCCAATCAGTCAACCCAGGATAAGCCAGCAAGACAGACACCAACGATTTTAAACACACCCTAAAGCAGAATTACAGAGGCCCCCTAAGACTTCAACAATAAGGTAGCCTTAATACTCACCCAACATGACTCAGGGAACTGAGCGGAAGAGGGGGGCAGAAAGATTGTAAGAGCCATGGTGGGGGAGAACATCCAGGGACATGCTCCCCTCAGTAACAACATACAAAGAGGAGTGGAACTGGGCTGACTTCTAGGCTATCCATAACCCCCTACCCCATGGAGTGATCCAGTTTGTCCACTGAGGAGGATATCCAGCTGATTGGGGACAGGGAGTAGGGAAATACAGTTATTGTGGATGGGGACACCAACATATTATTTGCTCATTCAGTGTATCTAAATATGGCCAATGAAGATATAATTTATATAAAAAAGAAAAGTGCAAAGTGAAAATATGAAAGGTATATGTCATCAGAAAGCTGATACTTACACCTATATAAAAGTATGAGGACTGTACAGCATGATCCATGATGCAATGATTTAGTGTATAAGTCTGGCCACCCAATAGTGTCAATTTTACATTGTGTACATTTTTAGACTCTCTATTCATAAGTCATTTCTTCTGTTCAAGGCAGCCACTATTAAAAATATTTCAAAAGCATTATGGTAATTCTTAATCAGTAGTTATTTTTTCATACTCTAAAGAAATGAGAGGCATTGCTGATAGAATTAATGACAAGAGAAACAATGGGGGGTTATTTGCATTTAGACCACCTACACCTTACTGAAAGAAAAAAAGTACAACCTGAAGAAAGTAGTCATTATCCCAATCAAATCCTGAACATGAGGTTTTATTCGTGCCCACATAGCTAACTCTAATTAAAACACCATGAAAACTGCACAATGAGTTTTTTGTTATTCAGAAAATTTGAGGGTGGGGCTTGGGGTTCATATCTGAAAACTCTGAAGAATATTACTGAACCTGCACCTGGCAATATGATCACCAGAGAGCTGAGAAATTGATGTATATACAAAATTTTATTGTTTTCTTGCTTAGATGGAAACCAGATCTCCCATGTTGCCAAGCAAAGTTGGGGAGTGTACCTGTTTGAAAAGGACTTTTAATTGATGGCTGGCTCTGTTTATTTTCAGTTCGAGACAGAAGGTCCTTGGCATTTACACTGCTGTCTTTCTGCTTTCCCGATGGCAAACAAACATTTTCTTGGCCTGGGTTAGCTTGAAATGGTCTTCTGAACTTCTACACAGTGAGACAATTTGGCTAGCTCCAGAAGGAGTTATTCCTTGGGAAATTGCAGCCCCATCTCTCATAAAGTGTCCCTTATTTACAAATGGACTTTGCTCCCCAAACTCCTGAATCTGGCCATTGCTTGATCCTTCTCGGTATCCTTTCCTTCCAAAGATATTTAAATGGCTGCCCTGTAGTCTACAAAAGCAAGAGGTGTGCTGATATCTCATGTATTTAGAAAGAACAGCTGGCTAGCTTTTGCAATATAATCAATAATTTTTTTAAAGATAACTCTTATTCCTTGATTCATTTTGGATGGTGAAATGTGAGCATGTCTGCCTTCCCTTACAAACCCATTGTTACCTGAAAGCGGTGTCCCAACACTGACCTGTGTTTGTGTCCCTTTCAACCACTGGGACACAGGTGGTGATGAATCTCAGGTTCTAAAGGCATAACTCCCCCAAAATATTCCCTGACCACAGTTTGGTACTGTGTGTGTGTGTGTGTGTGTGTGTGTGTGTGTGTGTGTGTGTGTGTGTATGCATACACCTGTGCCTTTGTGTATCAGAATGGGCAGGAAGGCAAAAACTTTTTAGCTTTTATTTCTGTTATTATTCCTTTAAATGTATAAAGAAGCAAACTGGGATTTTACACATATATTCTGTCCCAATGTATGAAGTGTAATATTTTGTTGATATAACCTACACTCAAGCATCACGGTTGTTGATTGATACAAAACTTTTATTAATCATTTTTACTGAGAGCAATTTCGAAATTCTTGTTTTTCTATTTTTCACTAAAAGTTGAAAGTCAAAGTTTTTTCCCCATTCCTGTGTTCTAGTAGGCACTCATGTAAAAATCAAGTAAAAGGTAATGCTGAGTATTCTTCTATTTTTAATTTACATAGGCTGGAATGTGGGTGAGGAGAAAAAGAAATAACAGTATCCTTTAGACCTCATGCAATATTAGAGAGAGGAGTTCATGAACCTTGCCAAAATTGGCTAAATAAGGTAGGCAAGATGTATTCATGTGATAATAAATTTCAACCACAAAATGTCTAGGGCCAAAATGTAAATGTAATTGAAATTTCAACCCGTAACACATGAGGGAGAGAATGTACCCCAAAGAACCTGGGTGCTCTCAATGTTTGCTGACCACAGAAAGAATTGTGAAAGTAGCCTATTTCTGCTGGTAAAGGTTTGCCATTGGCGGCACTTGAAGCTCGTGCTGAACACTATGTGTTTGCTCTTTTCTTAGCTTCATATTTATGATCATCTCCTGGAATTCTTTATTTTTCTATGTTGCAATTCCTTCAAATGAAGCAATTAGCAAATGCTTATGAAGGGAAAGGGCTATTTAAAAACATAACAATGAAACATGGATGCCACTCCTGTGATCCTGGGGAAAAAGAAGCTTATTTTGTCATTTAATTTTAAAATATTTCTCCCATGATGTTAAGGGGACAAAGCATTAGGAAAGAGAACTCTACCATAGTCTGAGGTAGACCACCACAAAGGTATAATTTTGGTGAGAACTTCTGGTTTACAATTTTTCTCCTTATACTTAATCCTAATTTTAGCTCATTTTATCCTTTTACTAATTTCCCTTTGAGATTTTCTGTTAGAGATGAGAAACTGATGCTCAGAAATGGCTAATTAGCTTCCTGCAGTCTACTCATAAGGAAAAGACAAACTTTCTTATTTAAACCTCATTCTACATTATAAAATCCCAAGTCAGTTCTTCCTATGAAATCATTGTTACACAGTGTCCTTAATTCCTAAAGCTGTTATTCCATGAACAAGTCAGAGGTCACTTGGGTCAGGCAGGATCAAACACCTGTTGTACAATGAAAGAGACATGGTAACTCAGTAGAGAAATGTCCAATGTTGGGACAGTGACTGATATTACTATTATTTTTTGCCTATGTATGAGTAGTATATGCATATGTTCATGTGTGTGGGTTCATGGGAGTCTAGAGATGTGTGTAGAGGCCAAAAGTAAATGTTTTCGATGTTTTTTTCTTTATTATCCATAAATTAGATACATTGAGTGAGCAAATAATTAGTTGGTACCCCATTTCTTCAATTTCCCTCTTCCCTGTCCCCAGTCAGCTGGATATCCTCTTCCGTGGGCGGTCTGGTTCAGTTCATGGGGTAGGAGGTTATGGATAGCTTAGGAGTCATCCCGGTTCCACCCCCTTTGTATGTTGTTACTGGGGGGGCATGTCTCTGATAGTCCCCCCCTACCATGGCTCTTTCAATCTTTTTGCCCCCTCTTCCACTCAGTTCCTTGAGTCATGGTGGGTGATTATTAAGGCTGCTTTATTGTTGAGGTCTTAGGGGGTCTCTATACTTCTGCTTTAGGTTGCATTGAAGATTGTTGGTGTCTGTCTCTGTGGCTTGTCCTGGGTTGACTGATTGGCTGTGGTTATAGGTCCCTTGCTTATCCCACCACTCTCCGGGGGTGGGGGAGTGGGGATGGGTTTGGGGGTGGGGGTGTGTTCCATGTGGATCCTCCACAGTAGGTCTTGGGTGGCTCATCTCTTGCCAGGATGTCAGCTATTGGCCTGTTTGTTGATATTTTAAGTCACTCTCCATCGGACTTTTTTTGAGACAGGGTGAACCTGAAGCCCATTGATTCCTGTAGACCAGCTGACCTGGGAGACCCAGGCATTGTCCTGCCTCTCCCTCCCCAGCACTGCCATTTTAAGTGTGCACCTCAATGCTTTGATTTTCTGTGGGTTGTAGGGGACCAGTGGCTGGTACTTGTGTCTGCTCAGCAAGTTGTTTACCAACTGAGCCATATCCTCTGTCCCAAAATAAAATTTATGTGGCAAAAAAGAGAGAGAGAGAGACTAGAGAAAAACCTTATATCTTTCATTAAGATGTACTCAAGATGGATTGTGGACCTAATTGCAAAACACAAATCTCTAAAACTCTTCAAGTATTACAGAGGATAACATAGAGAAATCTAGGCAATGTTGGATTCTAGAATAACTTTTCGAATACAACAAAAACAAGCACAATACATAAATGACACAATAGTAAACTCGATTTCATTAATATTAAAAATATATGCTCAAGGGGAGAAAAAAACATTCTGAAGAGAATAAGGAAATGAACCACATACCAGGAGAAAAGCTTTGCAGAACATATTTCAGATGAAAGACTGGTATCCAAAATATCAAAAGAATTATTAAAACTTAGCCATCAGAAGGTAAACAAGTCTTTGTTAAAAACTGGGCAATAGATCTGAACAGATAGAACAGGGCATAAAACACAGATGGGAAATAACATAGCCACAGACTGTCAACATCCTGTGTCATCAGGGAAGAACCCACTCACAAAGCAGACACTAACACACACTGATCTGCAGAGCTGGTACCCAGACCACCCACAGCAAATGTGTGAGGATGAAGACATATAGGAGGTGACATTTTCTACTGGTGACATGTGAAATGGTCCAGCCACTTTGGGAGTCAGACTGAGAATTTCTTACAAAGCTATGCAGAGACTTGCCATATGATTCCAAATGTACTTGAAGGAAGAGGAAGGCAGGAATGCCTTTAAAACTATGGAACACATTTAGTACAATGTCAAAACATTGAACCATAGGCTTTCAGTCTTAAAGTTTAATATATGAATTAGTACATTTTGTAACATTTTGAGCTCGTCCTGCTGGGATACATGGTATGCTGTGGCTAGATTATTAATGGTAAAACATGTCACTTATTGAATAAGTCTTAATCAGACAACTCCTTACTTTCCTTTTCAAAACACATATACTACTGAAAACACACACACTACTGAAGAGATAAGAAAAGAGTATTAGGTGAAAATTCAGCTTATTAGACTTTTGCAGATCTGATCAAGTTGCAAGAAAGGCAAGTATTTTTCATGTATGATTTTTTATTAATTTTCATTTTTTTCCTAAGTGAAAGAAATAGACTACTGTACTCAATATTTCCTAAAACATAACTTATCTACTTCAATAATGATATTTTAATAACACTGCACTTAATAATGTGGTTGAATTCTCCTTTAAGCAATTATTGTGTCATTTTGCTTAATTACTTCCTGTGCCCACCACTAGATTATTACCAAAGCAGATGCTTTTAACTTGAGTGACTACTAAGTGTCTGATGCTTAAAATTATATAAAGAGCATGCAAAGTACCTTAAAATATTAGAAAAATTTATAAACAAATATTATAAAACATTTTCCAAAAGTCTTATGATCCAGACTCATAATGTTAGAAATGATATAAAATATAGATTTTAAAAATTGTTTGATCTTTTTATGTGTAGTATGTGCGTTGTACTGCATGTGTTTGATGTATGCACATGTGTGTGCGCATGCAGATACTCAGTCCAGGTCCACGCATGCAGACACCAGAGAAGAACCTTCGTGTGTTTTCTATGCTCTTCTCTGCTGTTTCCACGAGATGCAGTCTCAGCTGAACCTAGAGTCAATGTTTTGGGTCAGACTATCTGAGCAGTGAGCCCCAGCTATATTCCTTTCTCTGCTGTCCAGAGGACACTAGGGTTACAGCTGTGAGTGTCTATGCCCAGCTTTCTATGTGGGTCCTGGGCATCTAACTGAGGCTTATGTTCTTATATTGTGTTTGTGTGTTCATGTTTGTATGTGTGTCCATATGTGTGTGGAAGCCAGAGGTCAACATCAGATATATTCCTCTATAGATGTCCACTTTATTTTCTTTATTTTTTTTTTTGTTTTCACTTTATTTTCTTGAACTAGGGTATCTTGCTGATTGCACAGTTCACCACATTGGCTCAATTAGGTAGCCAGCAAGTCCCCATGATTTTCCTGCCTATTCCTCTTCAGTGTCTGGATTACAGGTGTGTGCCACCATCCCAGCATTTTTACATGAGTACTGGAGACCCCAACTCAAGTTCTCATGATACATGGCAAGCACTGCACCCACTCGGTCATCTCCACAGCTCAACATGGATTTCTCCAAGTGAGTTCTATTTAAAAAACTGTGAAAGAATATCATCAAATATCAAATTGCAAGAAGGCATTGATTCTGAAAAGATCTAATTGTGTCATCTCATTTCATAGGTGTAGAAATTAAGACAGATATGGACAGATGAAGAACATGTAAGGTCATAGACGTTTGGCTCCAAAAGCCAGCTATATCCTACACTGACTCAAGAGGCAGGGATGGGAGCTCCCAGCCTCTGGTGAAAGCTGGGTGACAGTCTGCATTGCTCTTTGACTGGCACCGCTAGTCTGTAAAGCTTGTCAAAGCTTCTTTGTTGTGTGTAGCTAAGAATTCTATATCTATGTGCCAGTTCTGTCATGCTGGCTTTAATGCTGCATGTCTAGTAAGCCTCACCTGACAGAAAGGCTGGAAATAAGAGAGGTTGAGGTGAATGAAGCAAGCAGAGAATTAGGCCCAGGGCCAAAAAATTGGACTTCACCTGTACATTTAAAAAACATATGCATATATAAGTATGTGTAAAATATGGGTACACTTTCACAGAGGCATTAAATTTTCAGAAACATACACATTTTATAAACACATGTTGCAAAGAACAATATTCATACTTTGTAGCCTGTAGAAGAATGAAGCAGATAATTAAAATGGTGAAATGAAGACATGAAGTTTTAACTTCCATTTCCCCTTTTCTACATCCCATTGTATCAAGTAATCATCTAAAGAAAAGCACATTCTATTTGGTTCATACACTAAGAGCCCAAGTTTCACAAGTGTATGATAACTGTTAAGATGTTCTCAGAAAACACTGGTCTTTGACTGTCCAACCAAATATCCCAAATTCTTTGGTTGCTCAGAGTTCCTTCTAATTGCCTGCTCCCTGAATACTAAGTATACTTAATACCCTCACAAAATATAGCTTTTAAAATCTAGGACAACACATTAGATATGGTCTTTCTAGGACAAACCAGCCTGGGCCTATCTCCTGCCATTCATTAACACCCATTTCCCCCAAAGCAACTGTCATGGTTTGATCGAGGTGTCCCCCACAAGCAAATGAATGTGTTCTGGGTAATTGATCCTCAGCTGATGGCAGTTTGGATTTTACAACCTCGATGGAGCTGTGTTGTTGGGGGCGGGCTTATGGGGTTATAAGTCATCTTCCCCTTGCCAGAGTTTGGCACACCTTCCTGCCGCTGTTTGCAGAGGTGATGTCCACCCCTCTGCTCATGCCATCATTTTTCCAGCCAGGATGGAGTCTCCCCTCAAGTCCGTAAGCCAAATAAACACATTCTCCACAAGCCGCTTTTGCTTGGGTTCTTTCTGCCCAACAACTAGAAAGCTGACCGCAACAGCAACCTTTAAATTCATGAGCTTATTTTTCAGTAACCATACCATACCTGACTCATATTGAAATGAAGGTAAAACCACGTTCGTGTTTGTATGGCACTGGCCTATAACATTTCCTCTCTCCAGGTTTATTCATTTGAGCTTTCCTTTGATTCAAGCTCTATCTAGAGCAACTATATAGTTTATTTTAAACAGTGTTGTTCTCTAACAGGATGCATATCCTGAAACTTAAAAGCTTGAGGAAGAAATGCAAACTTGCATGCATATTTCCTACCTATAAAAGCCTGGGGGAACTCGCTGCACCAGGAAGCTCTTCTCCAAGTCTTGGAGGATGTCGTTCAGCATCCGGACGCGCACAGGAGCTCTCTCCTTGGGGTCGTTGGCAGGTCGCATCTCATCTGATTGAAAGAGTTCAGCGCTGTCCCTCAGGCGAGATGCCACTGCTAGCAGTTGAGGGAAGCTGGGCTCATCACCTGGTGAAGACAAATGAGCCCATCTCAGGAGAGATTCTCTCAAAGAAGCAATGCAAACGCTCTCTGATCGGAGAGACTGCTCCAGAGAGTGAGTAGTCACTGCCAGGTCTCTTCCTTTGGACACTTCATGGAAGCAAGGCTTTGTGTATTTAAATCCTGATTGTCGTGAGACATGAGGGACATTCTCAACATCAATTAAGCTCTCTTAACATATTCATTCTACCAAAACTACTATCTAAACTTGTGTTTGTGTTCCACTAAATTAAGGGCATGACTACTCAGGATAACGACAGAAGCTGGGTGTTGAGTATGATGTTTGTTATGTTCAGACCCTGTGCTAAGTTGTACACATAACTGTTTAATATTTACAAAAGCCTTGTAATTATCTCATTTAGTGTTTACCAGTCCTTGCATGACTATTGTAGAGAAGATAAGAATTAATTCAAGGAAGCAAATTGTCATAAGTCATTAAGCCAGTAACAGATCAGAATTAGAGTCCTGATACCTTGGGAAGTGGAGGTGAAAGGATCAGAAGTCCGTGAACTTTTCATATGTAAATATGTGTCAGTTCTTTAAGCCTGGTGATTTTGAGGTCAATTTGATTACACATGAAACTGTCTTGAAAAAAAAAGAAGGTTTGAAGGGAGGGAGGGAAGAATGGAGGGTGAAAGAAAGGAAAGAAGAAAGGAAAGAAAGAAGAAAAATGAAAGTCTCTTCTCAAGTGATATGAAATAAGTCTGTATATTACATTATGTGTCTATTAGATTTTTGTCTTGATTAGAAGTTTTCTGATGTTATAGGTAAAAATACAGTTTCTACTTGAAAGTACAATGAACCCATCTTGTGTACAGTGAGGTCTGATTTTTTATTGTTGGTCCATCTGTTGAGTACTCAGGGGAGTTAATCTTAGTTTTAATGGTGGGAGAAAATCTCCACTTGTCAGTGACAGGCAGAAAAGCAACACTTGTCTTACAGTGGACCCTGGAGTCAGTTCACCTGGTGACAAATCTCTGCTTACCACCTGGAATCCACATTTTATTGGTAATCTTTCTAAGCTCATTGTCCTTGACTGTCAGATGAAAGAAACAATCGTGCCTACTTCATAGCTGTGTTCTGAGAATCAAACAATAAGTACTTGCAAAGTGTTTTCCTACAGGTATCTAGTTTCCAAAAGTGGTTTGAATGCATTTCTTTAATATTTGATTTATTTATTTTTAAGCATAGAATATCAGAGAGAGAGAGAGAGAGAGAGAGAGAGAGAGAGAGAGAGAGAGAGAGAGAGAGAGAGAGAAAGAGAAGAGAATGGGCATGCCAGGGCCTCTAGTCACTGCAAAATAACTTCAGATGCATGCCCCTTTGTGCATTGGGCTTATGTGGATACTGGGATATTGAACGTGGGTCCTCAGGCTCTGGAAGCAAGTGCCTTAATCACTAAGCCTCTCTCCAGACCATCGAGTATGTTTCTTTTAAACTATTATTAGAGCGTATTCATTCACTCCAATGGGTCTTTTATTTTTCCAATCATGGCAAACAAATGGCATTATTGGGCTTAGTTACAGACACAGCCTAGGTGAAGGATTACTTACAGGAGCATGAGAGAACACCCTTGCAAACAGCTGCACCTCCATCTTGGACATGAAAGCTTCTGATGTGAAGGGAACAGTAGCAGGTACCACTTAGTGCTTAATTTCTGCAACCACTAAGATTATGGATTCCAAAATAAGGCCATAAAAGGAGTGAGATAATACAGAATGGTGTTTGTCCTGCGGTAGAGAGGACTGGCTTGTTGGGCATCCACTAAGAAAGGAATTGAGCAGACAGTCAGTGGATAAACTGACAAGCAAATTTGGTAGAGATTCAGAGGTTCTGAGTAGTGACTGTACAGTTCTAAGAAAGATAATCAGCATGTGATCTCTTGCAGATCATATGTAGATCAGGATCAATGAAATCACAATTGTTGTTCAGTCTTGTTCCAAGGCAGGGGTAGCATGGTGGGAGGGAGCTTCAGCCCCAGGGTATCAGGTTATGACACTGCAAAGCTAGCGAGCAGGCTTGTGAGAACTGCTTAATGGAAATCAGCTGCAACTCATGGCCTTTCTTACAGGCATCATCTCAGCACTTGGGAGGCAAAGCGGTGAGGGCTGTTATACATTGGAAGCATCAAGTCCACATAGGTTGCAGAGAGTGAGAACTGGCTCTGATCTGGTGGCTCTTAAGTGGCAGTGATTTGTGCTTAGGATCCCTGTTCACACATCACAACTATAGACACAAAATATACACAGCTCTCACCTCAAAGAGGATAAGAGATAATTTTTTCTGCAATCCAGGATCTCAAATATAGGTTATCTGAAATCCCATTTTCCAGATCATTGGGTCTTTAAGTGAAAGTGATTGACAGAGTCTCTCTCAAGAGACTGGGGACAATTCACAAAGTTGTAGATCTCTAAAGAGTTACTTCTAGCCATGCTGGCAAAAACCCAAGTTGGCAGTCTGAGACAGGGAGAGGCACATATGAAAGAAATCCTATGGGACTTCCTTTGGTGGAAAGCAAAAGGTCTCTCTCACGAGGAAGTCTCAGAGATGTCCAGGTCCTCTACCACCTGGTCTTTGTGAAAAAGCAGATTCTAAACTCTGTTTCTTCTAGGGAAGAGCCATGTCAATTTGCTAATACGACTATTCTATCCTTTTTAAAGTATAAGAAACACAATAAAAAGTCATGTTCTAAAAAAACAGAGAATGAGGTGAGAGGCATATAAAACATGACTATCACAGAATTAAGAGTTATAATAAAATGATATTTAGTATTCAAGAGCATACTCACATGCAGTGATTACATACTTGATAAACAAAGTAGATTCAGCAAAGTACATTTATAAAAAGTCCAAGAATAAGATACATCATGAAAAAAATGATAATGCAGACTGACAAGAAGTATGTCCACAGAACTCAATAACTTTTTATATATTATACATTCACAGCCTAGGTTTAAGATTGTAGTAGAATAAGAAACAGTAGCTGCAGTTTACTATATGGTTCCCTGCTCACTGATATTAGTACAAATGGAACACATCAACTGTAGGAGTTAGCAGAGTGCAGGATTTGCTGCTTACAGAGAATATTCTGTATTCATTTATTATCATGTTTGATTTCACAACAAAACATGATGTTTTAAGAGAAGGTATTTTGTTCATTTTAAAAATTAAGTCCCCAAATAACTTACTGGTATTTCATGAATATACGTCATGTGTTAAACTGTGAAAGTTTGCTCAAATATCATAAAAATAGGAAGAATATTTTTGCACAGGAAAGAATGAGATGGATAAGGCACATTTAGATTTCACTAGAATTGAAAGACTGAACAAGGGAAAAAACAAGTTTGACATCCTTGAGGTTCTTCCATTAAAGAAGAAAAATTCTGTTCTGAACTAATGTACACTGCAGAATCGAAGATATCACTGCCGAATCAAGTGAGACAAATTGTATCATTTCCCAAATTTAGCTTTAAATGAATTTATCTTTATGGTAGTGCAGATACAGAGAATTGACAGCATCCAGAACTAGGTAGTTCCAGAAAGAAACCTTAGAGTGGAAACTATTTGAGTACTCCTTAAATTTTGAGGTACATTGTAATGTTTGCTGGGCATTATCTAAATTCTAACCCCCAGTTCAGTCCTTTACAATTGTTGTTTTCCCAGCACCTAACATTGTACCAGGCATACCATTGAATAGATGAATTGAATGATTACACTACACAGTTCTTTCATGGAATCAAAACATCTGCAATATGTGTATACTCATCCTCCTTGTCTTTATTGTTGCTTGAATAAAAAGAATCCCACACAATCAGCAAATATATAGTATTTGTCTTTGTATGTCCAGATGCCTCTATAATAGCTGTTCTGTGGTAACCACTTATTAAAAATTTTGCTGATTGAATGTTGAATTTAAAGATAATGTCTTCTGTGAGATAATTATATGGAACAAAGATTACAAAATCATTGATGAAGATGAGTAGTGGATAATAACTATCTAAAAATATGCCTTCCTTTTCTTTCTTAATTAAAATGAATTATATTTGAAAATTATAAGAAAACATCAGCAAGAGATTATTTTAAGTGTACACTAGGAGTAAAGTTAAACGAAATAGAACTAGAATATTCCATGAAGATAACCTATACAAAATTTTGTGTGTAAAGTTTCACTAAAGGGCTGGTGAATGTCAGAGAACACAAGTCTAGTAATAGTTCAGATCTAAAAAGTTATATTTTCATTTGCTCAAAGAATACTAACTAGAAACAAGATTTATTACATGCATGGAGTCTGCAGGGCAGGGAAGTGGTATCAACAAATAGATGACAGCATGGTCCACATAATCACAGCCAATATTTTCTTGAGAGAATTATTTACTGTCCTGCCACATCCTTGGGGAAAATGGTCCTTTCATTTTCCAAACGCACAAGTCACTATCAATATAATTACTATTATTAGAGTATATAAAATAAACAAATTCTCCAAATGATTTTTAAAAGAGCTTTACTGTTTTTTTTTTCTGAAATATTTTTACCCTGTTCACTATCCAGATCTGTGTTCCACAGTGGCTGGATCCTCATTTGCACTCATGGACTTAACAGTTTCCTTGGACAGTGCCTCACTCTGGAGCCACGTTTCGTTTCCAAGATCTAAACTCTTCAGCCGATAGCAAGGACAGGATGGGTACAAAGGATACAGGTTTGAATAACTGACCTTCAAAAACAATTGTTTTTTTCTTTGCTCTTGGTGAATATCCAATCATTATTTTAGTAGTTACATAGAAATACTGATTCATTTTTAAATACCAAAAATGAAGCTTGCTATAATACAAATAATTTAGACTACCTTCTAAAATTGTTTACTTAGTACATCGGAAATTTATTTAAATTTCAAACAGAAACAGTTTCCATGTATTTTATTCCCCTGTATCTCAAGGTGAAATACATTTTAATGTAAGCACTTTTTAATACTATTTTGTATATTATTCTCTAAATATTTGAAAGATACAAATATGAATAAAAATAAATAATCTAAATAATTTTTGGTTCATTATTGGACATAATTATGGAAACATGTGTAATAAATATGTCAAATGAAATCAACGCTCCCCTCAAATGACTAACATTTTATATGTAAATTATGTAATGTCTTTAAAAAATGTAAAGGCGTATCCTCAATAGAATCCAGGAAAGAATTGAAAGTTAGGAGACAGGTTTGTGGTTTCCCTTAAAATCTATGTCAAGGACATCTCCAGTGCTCTCTTGGAAGCTCTAATCTTATGCTAGACTACAGCTCATGAGAGAGGATGTTCTATCTATTGACAGCATTATTGATGTTTTCTCTCCCTCTTCCTTCAGTCTTCACCCTTCAAGTGGATGAATGTAACACATCCTAAACACGCCTGTTTTTCCAGCTTGCTATGAGCAGGGTGAAGCTAGTTGTACAAAGTGTTAATATTTAATAAAGGAAAGAGAATAGGTGGGGAGATGAGCTTTGATTTCTAAGTAGCAATTCAGGAAATACTTTAGGTTGTACTACAAGAAACAAGTCCTGCCTCGTCAAGGGTTCTCCTGAACTCTGGATGGCCACCATCCTCCTGCATCCTCCCATACAGACAGGGTGGCTTTGGCAACATAGGAAGTCTGTTGTCAGTGCTCATCAGAACTAGGATAGAAAACCTTATTGCTGAAGACTCCACATGTCTTAGTAGCTAGGAACTGAGAAACCAAGTTGGGAATGAGCTGGAAGCCTCCTCCCTGCAGCCTAGCTGCTGTAGTGTAAAAAATGTGCCCTGTTGGTTGGTGGGAGAGAAGTTACTGACAGTGTTAACCAGCAGTGTGGACTTGGAGCTATACAACTGGCCAGCCAGGCAAGACAAGCCCACCAGTGCAGCAGGTATGACTACTATGGCATAACCAACTACTATCTGAATTTGAGATCTGATTCACAGGAGGGAATTCATGGCTGGTACTGAAACACTACTCAAAAGCCCATGACTAAAAGGTCATAGGGTGGGGGGTGGGGCTCAGTGGGAGCTACTGCTATCGTTTGGTTACATGGATATGGAGTGTCCATCAAACTGCCCCCTAAAGACTTTACTTACATAGTAGCACTGCTCTCACTTTTTATCATAGGGGCTCCTTTTTTGAAGAGGACAATGATTGCTGAGGAAATTAAAATTTCATCAAACTGCAGAAAGAGACAAATGCTCCGCATTAAATGAGGCATCTCTATCATATCCAACAAGACTCAGGGAACATTGCAGAATGTAAGAACCAGTGGATGGAGAGTAAGCAGTGTTTTGGAATGTGGTTTTCTGAACATGAGGCAGGAATAACATTCATTACCTCACACGGGATGTTGTTACCTTGTTACCTGGTGTTGTCATGAATGATAAGGCCAGGTGAATGAAAAATAAGAGAGAAAGCCAGGAGAATAGAAGGAAGGGAGGAAGGAAAGAAGGAAGGAAAATAGGAAGGAAGAAAAAAGGAAGGAAGGAAGGAAACATATTTGAGGGACTTATTGAAGAAAGGTTTTCAGTGAAGGGGAATGGAGGAAAGGGAACAGACAGTGAGGGAGGAAATTATGATCAAAGTGTATTATGTTAATCTAAAAATGTTGTCAATGAAAAGCTTCTAAATATAGAATGTGGTTTGGTGCTACAGAGATGGCTCCGTGGGTAAAGCGCTTGCTTTGCAGCAAGTAGTCTAGAGTATTGGTCTCTCAGTCTCTAGCAACCATGAAAAAGACAGATGTGGAAGTGTATAGCTATAATCCCAATGCTGGGGAAGTGGAGAGAGCAGGATTCCCGAGAAATGCTGGCTAGCTATTCTAGCTGAGTTGATGAGTTCTTGGTTTAGTTAGAAACCCTGTTTCAAAAACAATAAGGTGGAGAGTGACTGAGGAAGCCACTCCACATGAGCCTCTGCCCTCCACAAGCATGCACACACTCACATATGAGCATGCATGCACACAGGCACTCATACCACCCACATATATTCACGGCACCAATATAGTCTGGTTTTGAGGTGGTGTGGTGTAATGAAATGACTGGTATACTGAAATCTGACAAATCAAAATTCAAAAGCTGGGCATTGTGGTGCACGCCTTTAATCCCAGCACTCGGGAGGCAGAGGTAGGAGGATCACCGTGAGTTCAAGGCCACCCTGAGACTACAGAGTGAATTCCAGGTCAGCCTGGACTAGAGCGAGACCCTACCTCATAAAACAAAAACAATTACAACAACAAAAAAAAATTCAAAAAGTCCTAGCCCCAAACCAATGACCTACTAAATGCATATAACTAGGCAAGACTCACAACTCTTAAATGCTCAATTTCTTAATTGCTGTTTATTTAGAGAGAGAGAGAAAGAGAGAGGGAGAGAGAGAGAAAGAGAGGCTCTGCAGACATAATCCCCCACCAGCTCATATTACAGTGCAGATAAAGCACAACATACCAGGAGCTCTGCAAAGTGATGAACCATGTGCTAATTTGCTTCTGAAAGAGCATATTTCTCAGGAAAACCATTGATGGAGGGTCCACAGTAGGGCAGAAGCTCAAAGTACGTGACACACTTCTCACACACAGATCCTTGCTTATCTGACATCAACTACATGGCTGACCTCACACACAGACGGTTCCCATGCTCAGGCCTGCCTGCACCTGTCCTCCTGAGGTACTTCATGGCTTGATGAGTTTTATTGGCATTAACCTCTATGAACTTGCTGTTTCACGCCTTCTGGCAAGTTTATAATTGTCCTATCCTAAAGTGTGATTTTATTGTCTACCATTGTGGTCTTTTGGAAGATCATAGTCCAGACTTTTGGATTTTATTTCATTTTCTCTTTTCTAATATTTTGGTTCTATTTTGAGACTGTAGTTTTAAAAACCCACTCAATTTCAGTTTAAATTAAGAGTGAAATGAACTCGACATGCTCTAAACGACATTTTACATCAAACAAACATAGCCTCTGTGCAATGGCCTTGCACAGAGTGCGATCTGACATGGACGGAGGAGCTGGTCACAGTCTTAAAGGTGCTGACGGTTTTTCCATCTCGGCTCAGACTCCTCGGAAAAGTATGGTTTATGTTCTGTATTTTACAGTGGTTATGAAAAGAATGGAATATTATTGGGGGGAAAATGTATTCTACTTAATTTCATCTTAAAAATATCTCGTGGCATTACTAAAGAGAAGAAAAGAAATTTGCCAGCAGGATTCCAGCCAAGGGGAACAACAAGCCTTTATGATGCTACATATTCTATCCTTCAGTCTGCCTTCTTGGGTATGGCTCACAGTGAATCATCTCAGCTGGTTGCTTAAACAAACTCAGCTAAAGAAAGACCTGTGGGAACTAGAACACTACTGTGGTTCAGGTGATCTAAATGATTTTACAATGCTTGTAGGAAAGGCTTTTATCCAAAGATAAATACTGCAGAAGACCATGAGTAACTATGGCTAAACCAAATGCAATAGGCATTTCAAATGTGGGGCTGGAGAGGTGGCTCAGTAGTTAAAGCACTTGTATGCAAAGTTTAAAGACTCCAGTTCAATACCACAGTACCCACGTAAGGCCAGATGCACAAAGTGGCTCATGTGTCTGGAGTTTGTTTGCAGTGGCTGGAGACCTTAGAACTCCCATTTTCACTCTGTCTCTCTTCTCTCTCTCTTCTTGCAAATAAATAAATAAAATATTTTTTAAAAAAGAAATTTCTCATGTAAAGATGCAAGAATGGTATTTTTGGAAGGATTAGATTAGTTACTTAAAAAAAAGGCAGGCAGAGCTTTCCTCCATATAGCTGGTGATTCAATAGTCCAGGTAGCCAGGCAGATGCCAACCCATCCCTACAGTCAACACTGCAAGGGGAGCCCTCCAGTGTCTGTCTGCCTGATACAGACTTGAACCATGAGCTCCTCTATAAATTGGGTGCTGTTGCTGGACAGGGTTGTGAGCTGCAGAGCTCACATTGGCAGCTTCTGAGGAGTGAGCAGCAGCTTTCTTAAACGAGCTACATCCATGTGAGCTTGTTACTATCCACCTGAGGCACAAAGTGGTGACTGCATGTTTAAAAGCACATGTCGTTGTGATTCTAAGTTGGTTCAATCAGGAAATGGAAAAAGATTTCAATAAAATTCTTCAATGTGAGGATCAGTCTGTATGCTCTAATAAATGTATTTTTGTTGTTTTTGCAGTGGAATAAACTCAGGGCTTTGAACATAAGATTGAAATTAAAATGAATAAAGTAAAATAGAAAATACCTTTCAGCCCAGAGAGATGGTGCAGCAGTTAAGATATGAGGGCCAGAGGGGAACTGAAACTGCCCCCAAGTTCCAACCTCCAGAGATCCCAGGTAAGCACTGCCTGTGCCAGCATATGGCTCAGTCCATCACAAGGAGAAACATGAGCGGGAGTGACATGGAGGGGGTCACACAGTGTTCTCCTCCAGACATAAGCCATAGCTCCACATCAGCACACACATATACACACAAACACACACATTCATACTCACACACACATACCCACACACTCATACACATACATACATACACACTCATACACACACACTTAGACACATACACTCATAAACACATACACACTTAGACACACACACTCATACACACATATATACACAGTCATGCACACACACTTAAACACACACTTAGACATACACACTCATACACACAAACACCCCTACACACAACATATACACACACTCATACACACACAATTAGAAACACACAAACACACACACCCATACACATATACACACACATACATACATACACACTCATACACACACACTTAGACACACACTCATACACACACATACACAGACACACATACATACACAGTCATACACACACACTTAAACACACAGACACACACACTCATACACACAAACACTCCTACACACAACATACACACACTCATACACACAATTAGACACACACACACCCATACACATATACACACACATACACACATACACAAACCAAATAAATCCTTTCAAAACATTGGCAGTGAAGCAAAATGCACAAAATAATCAACTGTGGTCCTATCTCTCATGGACATAGGCTTTGTCTTAAAATTACACTTAGGATAAATGAGCAGGCAATAGCCCATGATGGTACAAAAAGTCATTAAGAGATTGCAACCACTGCTGAGTCACATATGAGTTGTAGGGACCAGCAGAGAAAAAGTGAATATGTGTAAAGCTCTCAGCGCAGGGTAAGAATGATCAACAAAAAGGAAGCTGAATGAATAGCTTCAAATTGAGCAGCAGTAGATAAACTAAACAAAATGTACAATTCTGAGCAACCTGAAAGGAACAATGCACCTAGAATAGTAATTAAAGGTTATGATGTGATAAAAAGTGTTCATGCAAAGAGAATTGGTGGAAAAGAAAAATTTAGCTGGGGAGACCAACACTGACAATGTGAAACAATCCCATTCTATTACAGATGCAGGCATCATACATCTTATTGGTTAGATATAAATTATCAACAAGTGAAGCATCATCTCTTATATAGTTATAAATTTAAAATTCATATAGAAGTACAATTAAAGAACTGTAGAAATAGCTCAAATGGTGATGTGATTGCCTCACAGTATGAGGTCCTGAGTTTGATCCCCAGAACCCACTCATCCCAGAGCTGAGAATCCCTAGAGCTACTATTATCTGATCAGCCAGCTCCAGACCAATGAAGGAACCTGTCTCAAAAAGGGGTTGTCCTCTGGCTGCTACATACACACACACACACACACACACACACACACACACACACACACACATAGATGAACACCCAAACACATGCATATATGCATATCCAAAATAAAAATAAAATGAGGATTGGGACTGAAATACTTTTAAAAATTTGCACTAATAGGTGACCAATATTTGATTAAACTTCTGTGCTGATTTGAGAAAGAAAGCTAAGACAATTCTCTGAAATTGTCACCAAAAAAAGGTCTGTTTCAGAAATAAATGCCCATTGTGAGAAACTTGTCAGAAAACTTACACAATTCAGAATTCCCGCAGGAACAACATTTGTCTTTGAAATCATTTGGATTGGAGTTCAAAAGCGAGGTAGCATTGAGCATTCACACTGTGCTGGACATAGATGAAATTGGTGGTAATTAAAACCAAGATTGGAGACAGATGGGCTGAGAACTAGAGTCAGGCAGTTTATATAGCACATAACTTAATTTTGCCAGTTGGGAAATACATTTTCTATTTTTCCAAGAGAAAATTAAACACATTAGATGAGTTGCAATCACTTGTGATTGTGGAAAAGAACCAAGTGTCATTTAAGAACAGAAAGTACAACCTTCACAGGACATGGAATCCTGTCTTAGTGTCATCATCCCCTTGAAATACTATCCTTCCTTCTAACACAAAGTGATTGACAATAGTGAATTATCAAAGGTGATAACAAACAAGAAAAGGTCCTATCAAAAAAAATCAGTGTCAGTTACTAAGAAAAGAGAAGCTAGAGCCAACAAGTACTTTACATTTTTTGTTTAAATTAATTCACATTACAATCTGCCTAGCCTCCTAGGATTCTAACTATACAGGGAAGAAAAACACTAATCAAGTTAGAACATTTGATAACAAAATTGGGAGAAGAATTTTATGCATACAGAATAGGGTTTTAAATGAGTTTTTGCTGCTTCTTCACTAGCTACATTGTGTGTGTGTGTGTGTGTGTGTGTGTGGTGTGTGTGTGTGTGTGTGTGTGTGTGTGTGTGTGTGTGTGTGTTTTAAATAAAGTTTGGGCAGAAGTCACCAGTGGGGGTAGATAGTGTTATGCCCAGAAGCATTTATGGATACAAGAAAATTTCCATGACAGGAGTGACAGGATTGGTAAGGATTTGGTCAGGAAGACCTCTGATAGCCCCACAGCATTACAGGCTATGGTTAAGACTCTTGGTTGCCCACCAGAACTAGATGGTAAGACACTATTTTTGAAGACTCCACATGCTTGGTTTGCAGGCCACTGAGAAATCAAGCTGAAGCTTAGCTGAAAGCCTTAACCCTGATTGACTAGCCTGTTACCATGCCAGAAAGATCTATGCAACTGGTTGGGAGAAAAAAGTCATCAAAGATTTTAAGCAGCAGTAGACCATGCAAAATTTATGGCTGGCAAGCCAAGCCAAAGTGCCATGTGATACAATGTTGGCATGTCTGTTATGGGGAAACCAACTGTTCTCTAATTACATTTGAGGCCCACTTCATGGGAGGAAATCCATTCCTTTTCCTGAAAACCCAATCAAAAGACTATTACTGGGGTGGTCATAAGCCCTAACAGGAAAACTACTACTGTTATCTGGTGAAATGAATATATTATACCACCCAACTGCCCTCTAAATACTTATGTTTATGCTCATATATAAATTCTACTCTCAGTTTTCATTAGAGAACCTTCTCTTTTCAGATGGTGGTGACCACTGGGAGACTCAAAACTTACCGAAGTGCTGAGAAGAAGTGAGAGTGGAGTGGTCAGAACTAGGTGAGACATCTCTATCCCACCATCCAAGGCTCAGGAGCCATTGTGGAAGAGGTGGCCGAAAGAATGCAAGAGCCAAAAGAAGGGAGGAGTGCTTTGCAATGCGATCTTAAGGACACACATAGCCATAGCATTCCTGACCTCACAGTGGTTGACACTCCCTACACAAGACTTACAAAACAGGAGGGAAATAATGACAACATCAAAATAGAATTAGTTGGAAGGAAGGAATTCCATGGAGGGAATACTTGCGATGCTGGGTGTGGGGGAAGAAAGAGAGGTTGGTAGGAGGGGATCATTATCATGGTATATTGTTTATATGTATGGAAGTTATTTATAAAATTAATAATAAACTGTGCATAGTGGTGCATGCCTTTAATCCCAGCCCTCAGGAGGCAGAGGTAGGAGGATTGCTGTGAGTTTGAGGCCACCCTGAGACTACTTAGTGAATTCCAAGTCAGCCTGGACTAGAGGAAGACCCTACCTCCAAAAACTAAAATAAATATTTAAAAAATCATGTCTAGTCACCAGCCTTGTCCTGATATTTGATCAATAGCCTGCACTGGGTTGCACATAAGAGCATTTAGAATTCTTTAGAAAAAGTGATTAGGGATTTAGAAAGAAAGGAATTGAGAACTTGGTTTTTCCCTACATTTTTTTTTTACATGTAACTGGTATTCATGATGCTATTACCACCGTTATCATTGACTTCCATTCACTTTCACCCTTTTTCATTAAGTTTTTACATGGCAGTATGTCATGATTTGACTGTAAAATGTCCCCCATACTATAAAGTGTTTTAGATTAAGCCTCTTACTCTTTCCCCACCACTGATGTACCTTTGGGAGGTGGACCTTTGCTAAGGTCGGTGTGTCCCTGAGAGAGGGATTTTACTGTCCAGCCCACTTTCCAGTGCCAGCATAATCTGACTTCCTTCCTGCTGCTGTGACAAGCCAGCTGCCTGCTATGCCCTCCTTTGCCCTGCCACGAGGGAATTTCTCCTTGTAATTATAAGCTGAAGTGAACCCTTTCCTCCAAAAAGCTGCTTCTGATTGGGTGTTTTTTCCTATCAACAGTAAAGTAACTGCTACAAATGGCAAAGGACACTCACAAAATACTTTACATTTAGTGAGATAAACAGGAAGTGGTGAGAAAGTCAAATTAGTTCAAAATGATATGTCTTGCTGAGCCTGGACAGCACTAATTAAATGTATATGTAGCTAGATCAAAGGAAAATAGCTTTTTCTTTATTGAGTCTTAGGCATTTTTTACATAATGTTAAATAATTAACATTCAGAAACATGACAAAAAGTAGCAAATATTCAACAAAAGACATAAGCACTATATGTCTTTAATTATCTTAAAATGTTGCTTTATATATTTAAACTTGGCTCCAGTGGGAAACAGTAACATGAGTGAGATTGTTAATTACTCACTCATGCATTTCCAGGCTTCCGGGTGTGATTCAACTGTTATTTAATTATTTATTTATGATTTATTCATTCAGCCTAGCTCCTGTAATCTCGTATCATTGCACTCTAGGTATATTTTTATACGACATAATTTTCTTTGTCCAAAGTACATCTGAAGTGTGTCAGTTATCAGTCATAATTTCCAGTCCTTCTCCATAACCCTGTATAAATATACAAATATTTGTTTTCTATTATGTGTCTGCCATTGACCAAATATTAAGAGCCAAGGTCACTCACTCAAAATAAGCTGTCAAGGAAAATGCAGTAAATCAACTCAACAAATTATTCACTGGTAAATGACCCTTCCTTCTGGTGGCTGCGAGAATGGTGGAGAATGGTCTGCAGCTATTGTAAACTAGTACCATAAATAAACAAGATGGCTAGTTGTCAAGTGGTGAAAATTACACCTCTGAAAATACAATTGGGTTTCAGAGACCTTCATCCTTATACAGTCTGCAGTAAGGAGAAACAGTATTTTATAGTTCAGCCTTGAAGGTCACTTTTTTCCTTTACTATAATCTAGAATTTGAGACTAATCACTGCTGTCATAACAAAATAAAACACATAGCAACAACTTAAGCCTTTATTAAGGACTATAATTACATGTTTCCATTAGCACAATATAGAAACTCTTTAGCTAATGAAAGTATCTTGCATTGTAGCTAAAAGTGAAATATTTATTTAGGTAGTGTGAAGCCATGCCCATTATTCATACAATAGAACTTTATATAATGTATTTTAGAAGACTGTTTAACCAATATTATCAAAATTAAGGAGCACAAACAAGTTAGCAAACATTCGATTAATATTTGACCATGGTAATTATAAATTAGGGTGAGTAAAATACAAGGAAATCAATTTTAAAAGTGACAAGTCATAGGATTTTGATGAGCTAGTTTTACATATCTGTCATGGTTAAGTTTTTTTTTTAAATCTTTGTGTCCATATGATGTGTAAGAGAGTGTAGTTAGTTAGTATGGGCTTGCCCGCTCCACAGGACATGTTGGTCAGAGGACATCAGGGGATGCTCCTGCGCCAGTCCATACCTGTCATCTTAGTCAGGGTCTCTTGTCATTTGCAGCTGCAGGTGCCAGGCTACCTGTGAACTTGTAGGGCTTCTCCTGTCTCTGCCCCTGTAAGAGTTCTGGGATTACAGTCGTGGGCTACCCTTGGCTATTGCATGGGTCTTGGAGAGCCAAACTCATGTTCTCCCTTTATACATTGCAAGTGCTTTTTCCACTGAACTCTCTTTCCAGTCCAAGAGGAATTTTTAAATTCTTCTATCTTTTTTTTTCATATTTATTGTCTATAATTAGATGCACTGAATGAGCAAGACTTATGATGGTTTCCCCATTACCATCCTCCCTGTCCCCACCCACCTTTGGGGGGACCTTCTCAGTGGGCTTGCTGATCCAGTCCATGGGATAGAGAGTTATGTATTGTACCAGAGGTTGCCAGTATGTTTTTTGTGTGTGTGTGCTGTTGCTGAGGGGAGCAATGTCTCTGGCTATTCTTCCCCAACCATGGCTCTTGTATTATTTCCACACCCTCTTCTGCTCAGATCCCTGAGTCATGGTGGGTGAGTTTTAGGTCTGCTTTACTGTTGTTGAGGTCTTAAGAGTCTCTGAATTCTGCTTTGGTTTGTGTTGGGTATCCTCAGTGTAAAGAGAACCAAACCAAATGGAATTTTTAGGCCTATTTTTTGTTACATTTTCTCTTATTTTGCCTTAATTTTTTTAAAATTTAGGTACATCTCAAATCAGTCCCATCTTTCTGAGGGAAATGTTGAAGGAGTGTCACATCAGAATGATACAAATCAAAGGTCAAGCAGCCATGAAAGAAGAAGCCCCTGGCCTACAGCAGAAGCAGTCTGACATCAACACAAGAAGCCCAGACCTTCCAGATAACCCAAACCTTGGCATTAAGGGAAAGTTTCATATTCACACAGCAGTTTGTGGCCAGAAATGAAAATAAATCTCTAGAATACCCAAAGGATATTTCTTAGTTTTGATTTAACCTCTTTGAATGGCATGCTCTTGAGTACAATTACTGGAGAGAAATATTGGCCTGGTTGGCTCTCAGGATAATTTATTTGCCTTATTGTTTGAATCAAAACCTGCCTTTATCCTTTAGTCACTGTTTCCTATACAGCCCCTCAGGCTCATTTCACTGCTATATGCCACTGGGGACACGAAAAACAATGTCAACTACTTCTAGATTCTTCTCATTCCTTGAACAGTAATCACTGTCTCACACTTGACTCCTATAAGAATGCTAAAAAAACCTCAGTATGCTTACACAGGTCACTATCTGTTGCATACCTAGACCATAGTCTTGTCTGTACACAGCACATGGTCTGGTCTTTATTTAGGATAAGGTTTGATCTTATTAAGGCCTGGATACCATGATTTTCAGTATCTGCACTCTGTACTCCTTCCAAGTACAGAGTTTCTTTTGCCAAGAAAACATGTAATAGGAAAATGAAAATGAGGCTAAGGTGGGGGGTGCACAATGGAGAGAGAGGGAAAAGAAGCATGGAGAGAAAGGAGAAGAAAAAAAAAACCATAAACCTGTTGGTCCTTCCTCCCTCTCACATGCCCCCCACTCCCTCCATATTCTCACTGTAACCCTTAGATAACCCCAGGAAGGTAACAAGCATCCTTTCCATAGCCTCTTATCAAATATCTGAAAGCCGAATAAACTTGCTTTATGCATAGGATGTGCTTTAGGGTACACTATCACCAAATATGACTCCAGATATTAGATACAATACTAGGAGCCAGAAGGTCTCTCTGATCTTCTTGCCCTAGTCCAATGAAACAGGTCATGTAGGACTTCTTTTGCTTGCCTCTGAAGTCAATGCTAGATACTTCATGCTACAGTTGTCCTTCCTGAACCTGGAGGGGAAACATCTTTAAAGGAACATCCATGTCGTTCATAACTTTCCATTCTCTTTTAATAACCCATCACCAAGCTCCAGTTGGTACCTGTTCTAATCTGCTTTTGCTGCCATCATTATCAACTCTGAGTTCACAAAACTAAGCAGATAAATCAGGGTTCTCATCTTTCTTGACCCTTTAACATCTGGCAATGTCTTTCACTCCCTCCTTTTTTCCTCTTTTATTTTCCTTTCCTTTCCTCTCTCTCTCTCTCTCTCTCTCTCTCTCTCTCTCTCTCTCTCACTCTCTCACTCTATCTCTCTTTCTCTCTCTCCCTCTCTTTCTATTTTCTGGTTGTTTTAAAACAGCATCTCACTCAAATTTGAGGCAATCCTTCTGCCTTAGCCTCCCATGTGCTGGGATTACAGATAAGAGCCATCTTATCTGGATCTTTCCTCCTCTTTGAAGTATTTTATTCATGTGCCTTTAGTTATCACAATCACAATTACCTCTCTCTCTCTCTCTCTCTCTCTCTCTCTCTCTCTCTCTCTCTCTCTCTCTCTCTCTCTCTGTTATACCTATATATGAGCCTCTCTGATTGTATCTTGTCTTCAACTTCTATACATAAGGATACCCTGAATTCCAGGCCTTATGACTTTTACATACACTTGATTCCTTAGTAATCTAGCCTTGGTCAACTCCCAAGTTTATATTTCCAGGTCAGATCTCTTTCATGTACTCTGGGTACAACTGCATGATTGTATTATAAAACTGAATTTAAGTCAGCAAATTTGATTCAAACTGATTGATACTAACACAACTCTAATTTTCAACTTGCTTTTATGTTTTATTTGTGCCAATTTTATTACACAAAGCAATGCTATGTATATATGTTTCCTAGTAATAGATATTTAACCTACAGTTTCTTTATTTACTGAAATTATATTTATTATTCTTTTCCTTGGTGGGATAAAATAGAACTACACATGACATCCCATTGAATCTTAATAAATAATTTCAGAAAATCCTGTAAAGTCTGTGGAGATGACATGCAAAATTATTCATGACACATTTAACATTTTTTGGAGAAATTTCATGTTAAAATGTGTTGAAAGGAGTCCTTGACCATTCCCAGAAGCCAGATGAATACTATAATTCTAACAAAGGTGGTTTTTGAGCTTTTATATTATCCTACATTACTAGTATCAAGCGTTTATTGCTGCCATAGTACTGAGCTCTGTGACAATTTGTGGCTCTTTAAAATTAAACCTATTTTAACACAACTTAACATTTTAAATAGGTTTGCTAATATTTTGGATTTTACTGGCTGTTGTAATTAGCTTCACATTGCTGGCCAAAAGCATGAAACCAAAAGCAGCCTGTGGGAGGAAAGGGTTTATGGTTTGGTTTACAGATTTAAGGGGAAAATCTGTGATAGCAGGGGAAACCATGGCATGAGGCTGGAATCCTTTCGTGGCCAACATCAGGTGGACAACAGCAGTAGGAGAGGGTGCCAAACACTGGCAAGGGGAAGCTGGCTATCACCCCCATAAGTCTGCCCCCCAAAACACGCCTGCAACAAGGTTCCAATTCCAAATTTGCTATCAGCTGGGATTGAGCATTCAGAATACATTTAGTGGGACACCTAAATGAAACCTGACAGTCGATTAACTTTTTTAGCCTTTTAAAATATAATTCTCCTTATCTTTACTACAAATCTGATTCATTTATTGTGAAAATTGGACCCAGTAAAGAAACTTGATTATCATTTGTAATACTTTTACATAATGTCAATATTTTGAAGTATACTCTTCGAGACTCATTCCCAGTTTATGATATTAAAGCTTTGAGGATGAACAGATATTTATATAATGTGAAAAAACTCTTTCTTGAAGTTTAAGTCATTATATGCAATACCAGAGGAATTTTATAGAGGATAGGAAAATGAATAAAAGAAAAGCAGAAGAGAATACAGAACAAACAAAATAGATTGTTAAAAATCTTGAGAGAAAGTTTTTTTATTCACATAACTGTTTAGTCTTTTTTATGCCTGTTTCTTATTTTGCAAACTGTCATATGTTTAGTTAGCCAGATTATAAGTGCAAATATTTTAGAAATAGCAAACTTCAATTGGGGAACAGAGCTTTGGGTATAAGAAGTTGTGATGACAAGAGTAAGATGAAAGCCTGATGGAAGCAGAGAAGAAAGAAATGATGTGAAAACAGACAAAGATGTACAAATACACACACACATACACACATACACATACATACACACACAATCACACACACTCACACATACACATACACACATGCACATACACATTCACACACACAGACACATTCACATACACAGACACACTCACACACAGACACACAGACACACAGACACACAGACACACACACACACACACACACACACACACACACACACACACAAAAGCACCATGAAGCCATTTTGGTTGGTAACAAAATGCCTTAACAAGCTCAATAGTTCCTAAGCCATCGTTTCTCAGCCAGTATAATAACCTTTGTAAGACTCACTAAGGGAAAAGGCAATTGTGTTGGAGAACTCTGAGTAAGAATGAATACAAGTAAATGAAAAATTGTATGAAGTTTCACATCACTGGAACACTTAGCTCTTTAGGATGATGAACTGTCTGTGGATTTCTGGGGAAGTACCACAGGAAAAGAGTGGATCTACAAAAGATGTGATAGGAAGATGTATATCTCAAGAGTAAAGTGACAACTTCAATCAGAATATTTCTTTTGTATTTGATTAATGAAGTTTTGGAGGAATATCATTGAAAGATTTGTATGCAGATAAAGGGTAAATGAATGCAGTGATTATGGTATGATGAGAATTCAGCAGAGATTGCTATTCAAGCAAAAAGGAGTTGAAATGCACAACAGGAAGCAATGATCTGGTGGCCTCCTTGCCATCTTTGATCTGCCCAATATCTCAGTCAAAGATAGTGTGTATCACACCCCAAAGAAACCAATCCCAAAAGATAAAATGCTGAGACTGACTGGGTGCTAGGTACAGTTTTGGGACAACAGTTGAATATCTGAATGATGCAGGCTATCTGGAATTTGTACTTCACAGCAGAATCCCCTCCTTTACACTCAGGTGGATTGTAATATATTCTCAAATGGTACATATTAGTCATTTTGACAAGGTAACTATTTTTACAGTCCTATAATTTCATACTTTAGAGCAAGAGAAACACAGCATAGCAACATTTAGTAAGACAGTGGGTAGTGCATCTCTTCTTTGTTGAAACTTAGTTCAATACTATTTAACTTACTAAATTCATTTAAAAAAGAATTACCTTTAAGGCTGTTTTGAACTGCTAAGGTGGTATCCAGGGCACTAAATGGAAGAACTGGTTCATTGGCAACTCGCAATATCACTTCTCCTGAGAGCTGAAAAGACAATGAAAAATATTTTAGTATTCTGCAATTAAGAGGTTTGGCATGATTTTTAAACAAATATCAGAGAGGTAATATTGGAGAAGGAAAAATCAACCGTTTATAAAATCTCTTTTTCTTAGAACTACATAATGGCTTCACATTATTATAAAGACAAAAAGTCTCAGTATCTTTTTCATGTCAAAAAGTAGTAAGAGAAAACATGATACTGTGGCCTTTTTTGAGTTAAAATGCTGAGAAAAAAAATCACCCAAACTTGAAAAAACTATAACAAAGTTTTAGGAAATTCCCTATGTAGTAGCTCAGAGTATGATCAAACGAGAGAGAAAAAAAAAAAAAAAAAAAA
>PVHP010004634.1:12007-34258 GCA_004024765.1 Zapus hudsonius | reverse complement strand
CCTGAAAGTAGAGGGTATATGTGGAAAGGAAATAGGGAAATGGGAGGGAGGATCGACCAAAACCAAGTATGTGAGAAAATGCTAAAGGAAAACACTTTACTTTGTATGCTAAGAAAAATAAATAAATAAACAAAATAAAACTCAGGAATTCATGCATTTCTTCCAGGTTTTCCAATTTTGTGGAGTAGAGATTTGGGAAGTATGATCTGATGATTCTTCCAATTTCATTGGGGTTTGTTGTGACTTCACCCTTTTCAGTTCTGATTTTGTTGACTTGAGACTTCTATTATTCATATTATTAAATTGGCCAGTGGTCTGTCAATCTTGTTCATTATTTACAAAGAGCCAGGTCTTTATTTCATCCATTTTTAATTTTTTTCTTAGTTTCCATTTCACTGATTTCAGTTCTGATCTTCATATTTTTTTTTCATCTTGAGCTCCTAGGGTTGGCTTGTTTTCTTATTTCCAACACCTTTAGGAGGGTGGTTAAGTTTTTAATTTGAGATCTATCTATATTTATTATGAAAGCATTCATTGTTATGAATTTTCCCCTTAAGGGTGCTTTCATACCAACCACCCACCAAAACTTAAACTGAAGCAGATAAAGCTCCAAAATAAAGCTATCCCATCCATAAAAATGTAATTAAAAAACCTTCTCAAAAGGAAAAGTGCAGGACCTGATGGATTCTCAGCTGAATTCTACTAAACCTTCATCACAAAAGTAAAACCACTCTCCTGAAGTTTTTTTTTTTGTTGTTGTTGTTGTTTGTGTGTGTGTGTGTGTGTGTGTGTGTGTGTGTGTGTGTGTGTGTAAAAAGAGAACAGGGAATGCTTCCAAACTCCTTCTTTGAAGTCAATATCACCATAACATTAAAACCAGAGATATATAACAAAAAAGAAAACTATAAACCTATATCGCTGATTAATATAGACGCAAAAATTCTGAACAAAATCCTCTAAAACCAAATCCAACAACATATCAAAAGTATTGTCCACCCTCATCAGGTAGACTTTATTCCAGGGATGCAGAGATGTTTCAACATATGGAACTCAATTAATGTAATCCATCACATTAATAAACTTAACCACAAGAACCACATGATTTCAATCAAAGCAGAGAAGACCTTTGACAAAATTCAACATCACTTCATGATCAAAATATTAGACATACTTGACATAGAGGTCCTATGCCTCAGCATAATAAGACCATATACAAAACTCTTAAAACCCAAATCATACTCAATGGCAAAAGACTCATGGAGTTTCACTAAAATTGGTAGAAAGACATGGGTGTGAATTCTCACCACTGATCTTCAACATAGTTCTTGAAGTTCTAGCCCAATCAAGACTACAAGAGAAAGACTTAAAAAAGGATACAAACTGGAAGGAAAAAGTGAAAGTATCCATTTTTAAAGATAACATGATCCTATACATAACAGACCCAAAGTGTGGTAGTTTGAATAATGTCCCTAAAAGAATTAAGGATTTATTAAAATTAATAATTATCTCCAGGCTTCTGGTTAGAGGAAGTGCCACTTTGGCCTAGCCTCCTGGGGACTGACCCTTTCTAATTTGGAAGTAAAATACTAAGGATAGATATGCAAAAGAAGAATGGGAACACTGGTCTGGAGATCTGCATTTTGAGAATCACAGTGTGTTACAGTTGCTTGCTTTTGGTGGTGGTCTCTCTCTCTGCTTGCTTCTGTGAAAGGGTCCAGCCTTTCCTTAACTTCCCCTGGGTCTGTTCCTTCAATAAATATTTTCCTCCCCAAATTGTGCATGGTTTGGAGATTCATCCCAGCAGCATATGACTGACTACGACACAAAGTATACTACAAAAAACTCCTAAAGGTGATACATTCCTTCAGCAATGTGGCATGATACAAAATTAAGACACAAAAAATCAGTAGCCTTCCTTATGCAAATGGAATTCATGCAGAAAAAGAAATCAATGAGATTGTCTCATTTTCTATAGTCTCACAAAAAAATAAATACCTTGGAATAACACTAACCAAGGATGTAAAATATTTATATAATGAAAACAAAAACTCTCAAAAAGGAAATTGAAGATTACATGAAAAGATGGAAAGACCTTCTGTTCTCTTGGATAGGTAGAATTAATACTGTGAAAATGGCAATTCTTCCAAAAGCAATAGATTCAATGCAATACCAATAAAAATCCCAGCTTTATTCTTTGCAGATTTAAAAATAATCTCTAATATTTAGAATGGCAAAAGACCTCAGATATACAAAACTATCCTTAGTAAAAGAAGCCCCTCAGGAAGGATCACCATACCCTATCTAAAGATATGCTACAAAGTCATAATAACAAAAAAACAGCACAACTGTTTTTATGGTACTGACAGAAAAACAGACAAACCAATGGAATAGAATTGAGCACCCACCTCTTAACTCTAGTAACTATAGTTACTTGATCTTTGAAAAAGGTGTCTACAATGTTTACTGGTGAAAAGATAGCATTGGGGATAACAACTCACTGTTTGCCCACTAAATAATGTAACTCATTATGGACAATAAAAAAAATTAAAAAAAAAAAGAAATGGTGCTGGACAAATTGGATAAATACATGTAAAACAAATGAAAGTAGGCTCACTTCTCTGGTCATGCACAAAAATCAACTCCAAATGGATCAAAGACTGAAACTCTGAAAATCCTGAAAGGAAAAATAGGGGGAACTCTCCAGAAGACAGGACTGAGAAAAAAAAATCCTGCATACAGACCCAGAAGTCCAGAAAGTTAAACAATCACTTAACCAATGGGATTTCATCAAGCTAAGAAGCTTCTGTTACAGACAAACATACCACACTCAGAGCCAATAGTTCACCATAAAACTGGGTGAAAATCTTTGCCAGCTACATCACCAACAAAGGTCTAGAATCTAAACGAACTAAAAAAAAATAATAAAAATGCAAATAGCACTCAAAAAATGGGGAAGTGAACTCAATAGGGAATTCACAGTGCAGTAAACACAAATGGCCAATTCTCATTTTAGAAAATGCTCATCACCGTTAATCATCAGGGAAATTCAAATACAAACAACAACGAGATCCCACCTTACTCCAGTCAGAATGACAAGCATTAAAAAAAAAAAATCTACCAACAATAGATGTTAGTGAGGATGCAGGAAAAAAAGTACCCTTATTTACTGTTGGTGGGAATGCAAACTTGTACAAACATGGAAAGAGTGTGGAAGCTCCTGAAATAGATGCACATAGAGCTCCCAACAGACCAGCTATCCTTCTACTGGACATCTACCCTCACGGCTCCTTGCTTCAGCACAGAGACATCTGCTCAACCATATTTGGAGCAGCTCAATTCATAATAACTAAGAATTGGAATCAACCCAAATGCCCATCACTGGAGGAATGGATATCAAAGTTGTGGTACATATACACTATGGAATTCTGCTCAGCAGTAAGGAAAATGGCACAATGAAATTTAAAGAAAAGTGGATGAATTTGGAGCAGATCATACTTAGTGACCCCACACAAGAACAGAGAGAAAAAAGCTGCATATTCTCCCTCATCTGCAGTTCCTAACCAGGTTAAGCTTAAATAGCAAGCAAACCTGACAGGTGAATTGAGAGACTGACAAAGGGAATGAAAGGAATTAGGCAGGATAATGGAAGGGTGGGGGAAGGGGATAACAACTAATCAAAACCCATAATGAATCAATACTCTATAATGTTTACTTTATTACAGTAAGTGATCAAGGAAGCTGGGGGCATCATCTGGTAAGAAGGGCGTTGAAGAGGGTGGGAGGAAGCCTATCCCCAACTCCCTGTCCTAGTAATTGGTTACTTCCCACATTGAGCTGTTGATCCAAGAGACACTGGAGCTCCCCAAAACAAGATAGGTCTATGTCACAGCTCTTGAATATCTACCTCAGGCAAGAGATAAAACCTTATTGCTGAAGATACCACAGACTGCTATCACACAACACCAACAGAACCTGCTGGATCTGGAAAGGAAACCAGCTTCCAGATGGTAGCCTGTGTAGTGCTGAATGACTTAATAGGAGCAGTCACGGGAAACTGGTCAATGATATTCGGAGAAAGCAGAGGTCACTGGTATACAACACAGACATATGTTCCTATGTTACGAGAATGCTGAGGACACTGCTATCTGGCAAACCAAGAAGTGCTCATCTGTGCAATAGTGGTGCTGTACCTCAGTAGGTAATCAATGGCTTGCTAATTGGCTAAGAGGTCTGCACAGTGGCAAGGAACCCTTAGCTGGTACTGGAATCCAAGGAAAATACTCATGAAGACCAAAAACTGGGACTCCAAGGGGGATCCCCAACTAACCATGGGCCTACAGAGAGCTACACCGTTTAGAATCATGCCAAATTAACAATATTTGTCTCTTGACTCCCTCAGCAACAACACCCAAAGGGATGAAAAAAAAAAAAAAAACCTCGCTGCCTCTTGTGCAATACATAACCCCCTACCCCAAGGACAGATCCAGTATGCACACCAAGGAGGGTCCCCAGTGGGTTGAGAACAGAGATGAGGGAAATGGGGGTATCATCACAAGATGTGCTCAATGTATCTAATTATTGATAACAAAGATATATATATATATATTCTTAATTTGGGAAGATGAAACAGCAGTTAAAGGTGCTTGTTTGCAAAGCCTGCTATAATGGTTTGATTCAGGTGTCCCCCACAAACAAATGATTGTGTTCTGGGTAATCAATCCTCAGCTGATGGCAGTTTGGATTTTACAACCTCAATGGAGCTGTGTTGTTGGAGGCGGGCTTATTGGGGTTATAAGCCAGCTTCCCCTTGCCAGTGTTTGAAACACCTTCCTTCTGCTATTTCTAGTGCTGTGGCAGAGGTGATGTCCACCCCTCTACTCATGCCATCGTTTTCCCTGCCAGGATGGAGTCTCCTCTTGAGTCCATAAGCCAAATAAACCAATTCCTCCACAAGCTGCTTTTTGTTTGGGTTCTTTCTGCACAGCAACTAGAAAGTTGACCGCAACAGTTTTGGTACCAGGATGTGGGGTCTGTTGCTGCTAGAACCCTGATTCTGTGGCTTTGGCATTTTGGAATTGATATGAAGGAGGAATATGGACAGATTGGAAACCTTGTCCTGAGAGACACCTTGCAGTGCTATAAGTACAGCTTTATGGAGCATTCTGGTCAGAATTAAAAGACCTGAGTGTAATGAAAACTATGGACTGTGAGGTTTGGCTTACGAGGGTGAGAAAAAACTTTGTCAGGACTGTGCCAGAGGCAGTTTGTGTGAGAGGCTTACTGTGTTCTGCCTGCCTGTGTCCTGGGAACCTGTGCAGGGTTGTTTTACACAAAGATAGACTGGTGTGAGCAGATGTAGATGGCACAGAAAGAAAGATCTTTGGGTCGAAACTGCTGCCCTTTCACCTGCAATTGTTTGAGAGATTACAGCCATTGAGATTGGGCCAGGTGGTCTGCATTGGAACAACAGGAAGAATGCGGACTCTTTGAAGTAAGGGGCCTGAATGCTTTGTTCCCCCATGGATTAACAAATTGGTAGCCTGGTTTTGTGGAGTATAACAAATGCAAGAAGAGAGGGTCATTGGATTTGCAACACAGTTTTGTTTTTGAAAAATGGCCATCAGTGTGTGAAGCAGGTGTGCAAGGTTGCCTGCAAGGAGTCTGATGGAGCCATGAGGATGAACTGTGGGTTGCAATGGAGACCCAATAATATGCCAGGACTATGGATGGGTGCCAAGGCGAGCTTCCAGCACCCGATGAAGTTTTCCCGGTCTTTGAGTAGTCGAGCTGGAGGGTCAGAATTGAATCACCAAGAGACTTGTTATTTGTTAGGATAATTGAACTTGGAGTTAGAGATTGAGGTTTCCCTGCTTGTTTTAAATCTTGTATTGGTTCAATCTGTTTTTGCTGTGCCTCATGTTTTGCAGTGTGAATGTTCTGTGCCACTATGGGTTTATTTTTGGTATTAGGGCTCAATTGAAAGCTGTGGGGACTTAGGAGTTGAGCTGAACACATTGTATTTACATTATGTGAGATTATTAGTTTGTGGGGGCCAGGAGCGGACTGTAATGGTTTGATTTAGGTGTCCTCCACAAACAAATGAATGTGTTATGGGTAATTGATCCTCAGATGATGGCAGTTTGGATTTTACAACCTCGATAGAGCTGTTTTATTGGGGTCAGGCTTATGGGGGTTATAAGCCAGCTTCCCCTTGACAATGTTTGGCACACCTTCCTGCTGCTATTTCCAGTGCTGTGGCGGAGGTGATGTCCACCCCTCTGCTCATGCCATCATTTTCCCTGCCAGGATGGAATCTCCCCTCGAGTCTTTAAGCCAAATAAACCATTCTTCCACAAGCCGCTTCTGTTTGGGTTCTTTCTGCGCAACAACTAGAAAGCTGACTGCAATACCTGCCAACCCAGATTCTATTTCCAAGCTACTCATATAAGCACAATGCAAAACAAAAAGTGGCTCAAGTGTATGTTTTTTGCAGTTGCAAGGGTCCCTGGCACATTCACATGTGTGTGATCACAAACACAAACACACACACACACACACATACATACAAATGAATGAATAAAAAAATTAAAAGAAAGTATGGGCCTGGTGAGCTGGGTCACAGTTATGGCTTTTGCCTGCAAAGCCCAAGGACCCTGGTTTGATTCCCCAGTAAATCCATATGTACAAGGTAGTGCATGCATCTTGAACTTGCTTGTGGTGGCTGGAGGCCCTGGTGTGCTCATTCTGTTTCTTGCTTTCTGTCAAATAAAATAAATAAATAAATAAATCCAGATAGAAAACAGATTTAATAAAAAAAAGAAATTAGGGAGATCACAAATAAATAATTTACTGATATACTTTAGGGCCTTTGGAAAAGAATATGCCAAGGCAAAAATCAGTAGATGGATAGACATAATGATTAGTGCAGAAATTAACAAAATAGAAACAAAAACCCCACAGATTATCAATAAAACAAGTAGTTCTTTGAGAGGACAGGTTTGAAGCAGGGTTGATGAACCCTTAGTGGAACTAACCAAAAGAAAGAGAAGACCTAAATCAGAAAGAGAGAGAGAGAGAGAGAGAGAGAGAGAGAGAGAGAGAGAGAGAGAGAGAGAAAGAGAGAGATACAAAGGGAGCCATTATAACAGATAATAAGGAAATTCAGAAAATTATAAGACATACCTCAAAAACATACATACACTACACTAAATTAGAAAATCTAAAAGAAATAGAAGAATTTTAGATACATATGATCTAGCAAAATTAAAGCAAGATGGCATAAGCTATTTAAACAGACCTATAAAAAACACTGAGATCAAAGCAGTTATAAAAATTATTTCCTCACTAAGGAAAGCCTAAGCTCAGATGGATTCATTGTGTATTTCATCAGACCTGGACCGAAGAACTAATGCCCATGCTTCTCAAATTATTCCATAAAAGAAAAAAAAGAAGGAACACTACCAAACTCCTTTTATGAAACCATTGTTTCCATGATACCAAAAACAGATAAAGACAACAACAACAAAAAATTCCAGACCATCTGTCTCATGAGCATAAATGCAAAAATTACTGACAAATATTTATAAATAGAATACAGGAACATGTAAAATAAAAAAAAAATAACACTGTGATACTTGGAATTCTTCTCTACACTTAATAAAAAAAAGTCATTTTTTCTTAAACTTCCCTTGAGCACTGAGCAGACAGATTCCTGTTATAGGGGGCATGTCACAGGTGGTGGATCTCATCCAGCTCCGAGATGTGTTTGGGGCAGATTTGAATTCCAACCCAAAGGTGTAGAGACAGAAATGGTTTGGTGGTTTGCATTTGTGGTGCTGGTTAATGGTGTTTTTTTTCTGCATGAACTTCCCTTGGATCTGTTAGCCTGAAATAAATCACTTCCTCCCATAAAAAAAAAGAAAAAAAAAAGACAAAACAATGCTTGTCTCATTTAACCTATACTGATCTCACTTTCCATTGGAGATTCTGTTTGTATTTTTCAGAAGGCAACAAGAACCATGGGCAACCCAGTTACACTAACAGAACCTGAGATGATGGCTGACACCCAGGCAGGAGATGAACCACCCCTAACTCATCATCTAGGACCCTCAGAGGATGCCCAACACAGTCCAAAGCAGAAATGCAGAGACTCTTTAAGATCTCAACAGTAAATCAGGCTAAAATTTGCCGAGTATGTATGACTCAGGGCACTTAGTTTAAGAGGGGGCAAAAAGATTGTATGAGCCATCGTGGAGGAGATTATCCAGAGACATTGTCCCCTTAAACAACAACAACAACACCCCCCCCACACACACAAACTGACTACTGCTTACACAATTCATACCCCTCCATCCTATGGAGAGTTCTAGCAATGACATCAAGTTGGGCCCTCAGTGGATTAGGGGTAGGGGGGAAGGAAATGGGGAGGGTACCAACAGAAGACTTGTTCTACTTATAATATATATATATATATATATATATATATATATATATATATATATATATATGAATGATGCTATTTATCCAACTTTCAGAATTCTGTTTAGATAGAATTCAAAAATTCAATAAAATGCTCAATGGCATCCACAAGTTTCACACCTGGATCTTTCATGAATGCATAGTACAATGTCACCCCACTACAAAAAGTGACTATGAAATCAACACATCAGCTGAAGTGGCATCTGCTCATGGGATCACACAGTCACATGCACTCCTGAACTCCCACAGACTGTAAGGCTGACAGCAAACACCATTGTAATCTCATTTCACTCTAGGGAGTAATATTTAATATTTGGCTGGGTTTCACAAGTGTCTGTATGTCTTTTGTAACCTTATATCCCGCTTTCAGGGAAACAAGATGTTACTGATATTATTAACACATTCTGAAATGTGGTTAGTGAATAAAAACATTGTTTTGTGAAACTACACAGGGAAATCAGGGCATTAACATAAGACAGTAGAGTAACCAGAAGAGACACAACATGCCAAGAAAACACATTTTTAAATAATGAAATATATATACTCAACAAGTACTAAATTCTATTTAATTTTAAAATTACATCTCCCAATTGTTGGCACAATTCATAACATGGCAAAATATATTTCCATCTGGTCTTCTACGTGCTTGAGAAAATGTGTTTCTTAGGAAGAAACAGGAGAAAAACAACCTTTGATATTCCTTGATTTTTGAGGTACTTTTTCCTCCCAAAAGTAACAACTCTTGAATGTTCCCCAATGACCAAAATAACTTTGCAGTGTGATTTCCCTGGCATAGCCTGAAAAACTCTCTGTTCAAGGTGTGCTCTGGGAACTGAGTTACCTGCAAAAAGTTGATAGGAATCTGCTTTCTCTTCCACACACCCCATCCTAATCATGCAATGAATACCAAGAGTTGAAAATAAATTATTTGTAAAAGACAATTTTAAGGAAGGTTAAGAAGCATTATGGTTTCTTTTTTTCTAATTTGCACTGGATAATAGAAACTATGGAATAGACATGTTTTGTTTACACTTTTGGTATCTGCAAACCACACTTTACAAAAGATTCAAACGAAAAGAGGGCGAGGATGGAAAAAGGAGACTGTGTGCTAGAGAAAAGTGGGTTTTTTTTGTCTTGTTTTGTTTTCAAGAGTCATTTGGCAACTCCAACAGCTGGAATATAAGCCAACTACCTTGCTATTTCTTTTGGGAACAAAACAGGTAGAAAAGATTGGGACTTTGAAAGCATCTGGCCTGTGTTAGAACAGTTAGAATAAGCTGACATTCTTTGTCACTTCATAAACAAGAAAGAGAGTTGTATGCCTATGCCATGCGTGGAACAGTAAGCTGGCCTGTGTGCTTCTATGCAGCCTGGAACTCAGCCATCCTCTGAAAAAGCAGCTTTCCCTCAAGCTCACACCTGCCTCATGTGCCTATCTCATTCCATTCCCCTGACAGCCCTAGAGAAGCTCAAAACATCCAGAAGTAGCCTCACTGAGAATGCATCCTTATTAAAAATAACAGTGAAGGTAAATAATCCATAATCCAATAATCAATATTTGTTGATATCCTTGTTATCACCTCCTGTCTACAAGCTTTCCAACACCATTTTATTTCTCACAACAGCTCAGCAAGCCAGGTTTCATTTTTTGGTGGTTTGCATGTAAAATGTCCCCTATAGCCACCTATGATGGTAGTTAAACCTCAAACTTAATCCCTGACTAGTGCAGACTTAGGGAGGTAGCATCTACTACAAGAAGTTTTTCATTGGGATAAAGCTGTATGATCCCTCATTGCCGGTGCTAGCTACATCCCTCTAATGTCTCCCTGCTGCTGAGACAAGATGTGACAACCTGGCTGTCTCCTCTGCTAAGTTTTCTCCACCACAATGAAAAAGGCAAAATAAATCTTTTCCTTGCATAAGGCATTTGCTGCTTAAGTGTTTTTTTTTCCCAGCAAGGAGAAGGTAACCATTAGAATTTTGTTCATATAGTTAATAAAACTGAATCTCACAAAAATGACATACTTCCTCAAGTCACATCTCTGAGCCTGATTTGAATTATATGTCACATTTTTTTGGTTGTAACAAGTAGTTTATGTAAATAATTTAAATTAGCCACTAAATGTTTTTGTTTCTTTTTTCACCTTTATAGAGTTTGATTCAGGTAGGTGGAGAAAACTTGATTTGTTATTAAATCTGGAGGATGGATCCTAGAGTCCACCCATATTTGGGGCTGGGGTCATAGCATGTTCGACTGTGGACAGCAGGGGGTGTTGTAGATCAGTGTCAGTCAGACATGAGTTCTAGCCCAAGTTAGGAGTTTTCATTCTTGTGCCTGGATGCTACATCAGATAGGTTGGCATCTTCTGGTTCCCTCTGGCCCTCAATCCCTGGCTGAAACCTGCCTAAATAAGCTAACTTTTTCCTATTCTCTTTCATTTCTCCCTCCTGCCAGGAAGCTCTAACAGGTGTTAGAGGGGAAATAGAACATGATCAACGCTCTTAACTTCTTCAGGCTGATGAGATGCAGGCTAAATAGGGGTGCAGCAGTCAGAGCCTCCCTCAGAAGGAGGCACTATCCTAGAGGCCCAAGAGAGAAACCTGGGTGCTAGTTGGATGCTTTATCGACATACGTTTGTAGGTTTTCCTTTTTGACGCTGAGAAAACCATCTAGGAACAGTAAAAAAATAAAAGCTTAAGGCAGTAGGAAGTGATTTCATTTCATTGGAACAAGGATTCTTTTTCCTTTTTTTCTGATTAACAACAATAACAAAAAATCTGGGGCTAGAAAAAATGATTCAGCAGTTGAAGTCACTTGCTTACAAAATTGCTGGTTTGGGTTTCATTCTCTAGACCTCAAAACTGGTGTTTGCATCTGGAATTCATTTGTAGTGGCCAAAAGCCCTGAAGGACCCATGAACACACAAGCACCTACACAAGCATGCATGTACACAATATTTTCAAAATCTGTCACATCTTCTTTTAGCTTCTAGATGGTATTGATATTCAGATACCCAAGTGGGATTACTTGTGCATTGTGGGAAGTGAATCTCCAGTTCCTAAGTGGGCAGTGTTTGATGAAAAGACAATTGAAAGGTGATGAGGGTTGGTGTAGCCCCAGTAACAGAATTAGTAACGTTAAAACAATGGAGACCAAAGCTCACATATTCTGGAATCTGTCATCATGAGCCCCATTGTGCTATTACCCAGCCATGAGTTGTTCAGAAATGGGAGTCGAATGAACTTATACTGTTTTTATTTGCCTAGTCTGTGGTACTCAGTTTTAGCAACATACAGTACATTCAGGCACTGAAGCATACAGATGCAGCAAAGAGCAGCTGTGAAATCCCACTGTAACAATATAGCACTGTAGAATAATTAAAAGTATATAATCCACCTGTACACACATGTTTTCCTTCCTCTCCTGTGGGGCAATCTTAACCCCTATCAAAAGGCAAAAGAAGAATTAATTAGAAATAATTCTTAGAACATTTTACATAATATCAAATGTACTAGTGAGCACTCATGCCAAAGCATTTTTCCATCACAAAATAACACTGATATTCATAATTAATAGAATGGGAAAAGAGGTAGTGTCAGAAGACATAATCTACACAATGGCTACACAGTGTGGGGTTTGTTAGTTTGGATAAAAGCCAGATTAAAGTTGAGTCTATATTTTATATGTAAGATATAATTGAACTATTGATGAGGAATTATTTTCTATGTCCTTAGTCGATATTAAAATGGAGTAGAGTCCTGGAATGGAAGTTGAAACTGTGGGGCTGGAGAGATGGCTCATCAGTTAAGGCCCTAATGCCTAACCACCTGCATTCAATTCAACAATACCCATGTACAACCAGATGAACAAAGTGACTCGTGGCATCTGGAGTTCCTTTGCAGTGGATAGAGGCCCTGGCACATCCATCCACACTGACTGCCTATTACCTCTCTTCTTCTCACTCTGTTTGCAAATAAATAAAATATTTTAGAATAGAAGTTGACATTGTGAGATAGCCAGAGCTACTGCTTATTGTTTAATATGAGATAATCATTAAAAAGACTGGCTCACCAGAGCATGGAACAAGAAACCATAACAACAGCACAGAAATCAGAATCTAGGACCTACTGAGCCTTCCAGTGTGATCATTTTTGTTCTATAAGAGACCAAGGGAGCTAAATATCAGCAATGACATTGTCACACAACTTTTCGCTTTATTGGAAAAACAATTTAACAGCATACAGTTAGTACAGATGAATCACTGGTTTCTTATAAGGCATCATATTTTATCCTTTCAACATGCCATGAGATTATATATGACTTATGTGGATTTGAGGAAAGGGGGAAAGGTATTCCAGATGAGGGAAGAAAAGGAACAAGATTGGGAATTGAAAAAAGACAAATTTTGAAAGAATTATGAAGAATTCAGAATAATTGAAAGAGATCCGAATTTGTGAGAAGTGAGTTTACATGTGGGATTTGAGGAAGGGAGTCACTAAAACTCATCCGATGCCTGTGTTCATGGTTCATTGATCTGTCAGGATTCCCTTCCCCTTCTCTTAAATGTCAGAGAAGCGGCACTGTCTGATAAATCATAGCCTGGTGAGAGGCTGCTCAACAGGTTTTCTGAGGCATAGGAGCCTTCAAACAGTTGTATTCATCCTGAAGTGTTCTGACTTATGTCATCTTATGGTAGAAAATGCCCCATGAATGACAGCCCGTAGGGCAGCCAGGCAGAGGCAGATGGATTGAAAGTATCTCCCACTCCTCATGATCAGTTTCCAAACATGTAGTAGGATGAGTGGGGAGACGGAGCAAAGATAGACTTACAACACAATTGATTTTGCAAGAAAGAAAATTATGTGATATTTCACAAAATCATGACACAAAGTCTTTGCAATAACTTGGCTAAACATTAGCTTTAAGATCATCGTTGGCTCTTGTTTGTATGACTCCATAAACTCATTAATTGCATATGTATACCCAAGCTTTTTTCCATATCTGTGATGATTTATTTTGATTGTCAACTTGACAGTACCTAGAATGACCTAGAAAAGAGTCCAGGGCATGCCTGTGAGGCATTATTCAGACTAGGTTAATTGAGGTGGGAAAATGGACCATATATGTGGGCAGCACCCATTCAAAAGCTGGGTTCCTAGAAGAAAGCCAGCTGTGCACGAGCATCTATCGATCACTCTCTGCTTCTTCACTGTGGACTTAAAGTGACTAGCTGCTTTATGTCTTACCTATCATGATGGACTCTGACCTTGAATAACTGACATTTACTGAGCTCTTTCCCCAGGTGAGGTAATATTCTAAGCATAATAGACATGAGTTTATTTATTTTGTAGATGAGAAAACAGAGGCATTGATCAACATATTATCTCAAGTTCACTGAACTAGTTCAGGGAAAATTTGAATTTGGATCTCAAAAATTTGAGTAGAGATTCTGGATTCCAATTCATAATAAGAGCCTTTTTTCCCATTTTTCTAATTTTTTTCTCTTAATAAAATAATCAAGTAAAAATAATTATAGCTAGTAGCATATTTACCAAACCTCAGCCTATGATGCAAAGGATTGATCCCAAGTTTCTGTGGAAACACTTCTCATAACTAATGTGAACATCACATAAATGACTAATAGTTACGCCCTCACACCCACCCCTATTCATGTTGCTTGAAGGCATTCATATTACTAATTAAAACTTTATTCTAAACCAGCTATATGTCAGGGGCCACATAAAGTCCCTGAGGTTTTGAACTGTGTCTTACAGGAGGAAACAGATATGGACTAGAAACAAGACATAGCTTCGGTTCTCCAGGCTGCTATGCAGAAGTAGGCTGGGCTCCTCATCCGGCAGAGGAATCAGGAGCGGCTTCCATGAGAAAGCTCTCCTGTGAGGAAGGCACTTTTCTATGCTCTACATCACACAGGAAAGAATGCATAATTATTGCTCATATCAAACCAAGTTGGAATTCATAGAATTCACAGATCTGATTCAGATTTCAGTTATCTTACATGAACTTTTGGATGTGAGTAAGTGGGTAGGTCTACATAATTTCATCACAAGTATATATTCACATAATCTCTACCACAATCAAGATACAGAACTACTCCAACCCAATAATGCTCCTTTGCCTGCTTCCTTTTTTTTCCTTTGTGTGTGTGTGTGTGTGTGTGTGTGTGTGTGTGTGTGTGTGTGTGTGTATGTGCGTGTGTGTGTGTGTATGTGCGTGTGTGTGTGTCCTGTATGCACACTCATACATCCATGCCCGGCTCTCTCTCCACTGCAGATAAATGCCCTTTGGTCCTTAAGTAAGTGGCTAGAGAATTGAATATTAGCTTTCAGGCTTTGTAAGCAAGTGGCTTTAACCACTAATCCATCCCCCTTAATCCCTCCTGCTACTCTTTATAAACATTTGATCCCTCCTCCTCACTTCTCTAAGACCTAACAACCATGAATGTCTTCTAAATTATGTTCATGTTTAGAATAATATATAATGGAATCATGTGGTATATAAACTTTTAACTGACATTTTCTAGTCAGTGTTCTGCCCTTCAGATTCATCCAAACAGGAAAGGACTGGGGACGGAAGTAGCAGAGAAGGGAATAGGGGTTAATATGAATAATATATGTGATCTATATTATCAAAAAGGCATCATTTTGAACAAAATGCACCAATAAAGATTTTTAAAATCCAAAATAAAAGACAAAAAAAAGGAGCAAGGCTCTTGGTGCACAATTCTTTTACATCAGTTCCCAGAAGGTTGCTTTGCTGGGTGAATACAATTGTTCAGTAAGGACAGAAAAATAAAAAAAAAAAATTGTTGCTTCTTTCGAACATGCATCTTAAATAATTATTTTTAGGAGAGGAAAACACAATGCTTTGGGTCAAGAGAGATAGCTACACTTACCCTCCACCCAAAGTAGACACACACATCACAAGTTCTCAGTGGCTGAAACTGCTCCCTCAGCTGTGAGGTACAAATGGTAGTGGTTGAGTCATTGTTTCTGTGTAATTATTACATCTTTACCTGATGAATCACTCAAATCAGTGAATCTTAGAAAAGAAGAACTAAAGAGTTGGCTTAGAGCTTGCAATAATGCTATGGCAACATCCACCAAGGGCATACAATTGCAGGAATTCAGAGGGTGCAATGATTTCCTATCTACAGCTTACTCTATCGACTGCAATTTTAGGGAAAAAATTGGTAGATGTCTGTACATTCAAAATAATGAGATCTTAAGAATTTAATAAAACAATGTTTTGGCAAAGAATAAATACTCTGTTTCTTCAAATGTCAATAGGGACAATGTTGGCAAGAAAAGATTAAGTCACATATAGAGACAATTATTTAGTTAATTGATCATGTTATTATTTTAATATAAATGGCTCATTATAATTATTGAGCTTTGTATATTCACATTGAGAATTGTCAAAAACGAATCTATTCTCTTGTAGATTTGGGCATTGGGTTAGATTGTTTTATTTTAGCATATTCAGAATATTATTCCACATTTTAATTGGGTAATGACACCCTGTTTTTATCTTAGGAGCAGTAGAGACAGTAGAGTTGGAGGATCATATTGAGAGAGAAAAAGAAAAGAAACCCCATTGTTCTTCTGAAGTTGCTGCTCCTACTAGGGAGGCTTTACATTTAAAAAATGATCAAAATATATGTGACTTGTATGGTATGCAATTACATCCTTGATGCAGTTTCTTGTCTGACTTTGAATGCAGTAAGTGTTGTAGACTGCTTCCTACAGAGAGAGACTTGACATTTTAAAAATAGTGAGAGGGTTTTAATCCTTTGCTGTATGATTACATTCATGACAGGTTTCCAACAGCAACTTTCTCCGAAGCCGATGCCATCATGCTTCAGCTGAGTCTAATGTGCACGCATGTAAATAAGGAACATTGTCAGGCTCAGACACCATCAGGACTTCTTTTCCTTTTCAAAGGTTGCTTGAAAACAGACAGGCTACTTATAGCTCCTTGGTTCTTAAACACAACTGGATTATGTACAAAATAATTGAAGATAATAATTTTAAAATCTTATTATAGCACTTTGATTAACTCATGTAATAGGGTCCTGTAGCTTTATTACAGTACTTTATCTTAGAGATATGGATCTTAATGACATTTGTAAAACACCTAGCGTTCAAAAGTTCTGTGTTAAACCTAAAACTCTGAAACAGTTCTTATAGTGAAGGGGCTTATTGGCCGGAAGCCAAGATTTAGCCGAGGAAAGCAAAAAGAACATATGAAATATTTCATAAAAACCAGTCACACAGGAAGAAAAACAGTGGTTACAGAAACAACTCTGCTACTACACTCCTTGGTGACATCACTTCTATCCTTGGGCTTTAAAGAAGGAATAACATTCAGAGACATGGGAAGAGGTAAACACACTCTAGTGAGAACAGGCCGATATAAACTCCTTGAATAAGTCAGTTTTGATAGAGGGAGGATTCCTTCGTAGGAGAAAAAAAAACTAAGATGAAGAAGCCTGTTTTGTGTTCTGTAAGATATCTCTTTCCTTGCCAGCAAGCTCATATAATGGAGAACTGTTTGAATGATCAAACATATTTTAAAGTGATACTATGCAACTATTACTTAACAGGAAATTAGTTTGATTTCTGTTCTAACAGGCTAAAGAAAAGTCTAATGTGGAAAGATGGCTATTAGTGTTCTCACACATCCAGTGAGTCTGATGATTGATAACTCATACTTCCACAGTACCATCATCACCAAAATTTATATCATGTAAATATAACTTGTTTAAATCATAAACTTCAACATAGAATGTGCAGATTTAATGCACAAATCCCAGATGGACCTCCGTATCTTTAACTTTAAGACTATTTTCTCTCAAATCCAGTAACAATAGTTTCATTTTTTAAAATTATTTATTTATTTGTAAGGAGAGAGATGGAGAGAGAGATGGAGACAGAGAAAGAGATGGAGAGAGAGAGAGAGAGAGAGAGAGAGAGAGAGAGAGAGAGAGAGAGAGAGAGAGAGAATGGGCACTCCAGGGCCTCCAGCTACCAAAAACCAACTCCAGATGCACGTGCTTCTGGCTTTGCATGGGTATTGGGGACATCAGGCTTTGCAAGCAAATGCCTTAACCACTGGGCCATCTCTCCAGGTCCCATAGAATTTTTTAACGTTTCAATATATGGTTGCTTGTTGATAGCTACTGAGATTATTAAGTGACTCAAATAAAAAATGTGGGATATTGACAGTAATTATGAATGTGACTAATTTCTAGAACCTGAAAAAAGCTTAGCCAACTTCCACAATCCTAACAGAAACATTTCTTAGGAAGCTCTTGACTATAGAGCTATAATTTCAGCAATCTTCGACCTGTGGAAGAGCTTCTGGGACTCCAGCAGAGCCTGTCTTTAAGAGGGAGGAAGCAGAGGCACTAGTCCTCCAGTGTCTAGAATTTTGCTTCTTTACTTTAAAGGTTTTGTGCAATGTTTGCATTTTCAGGTCTTCGACCTTACCCTTGCCATCAATGCATTGCGTGACTGCTGCCTCTGCAGTCAAAGGGTCTTCCAAGTCAATCAAAAGGAAAAATGAGTTTTGAGGCTACTCGGCACATGCGAGGAGAGTAGATGCAAGGACCAAGCATTAACTAACAGTCTGTGTGATGTGCCAAACCTTTCACTGGAATTGTAACTGCCTGGTTCCATTTACATATACTCAAAATTTCCCTGTCCCCAACCTGTGGAGGGCCCTCCCATCACCTTAGTGTTTGAGCTAGGGTCTCTCACTAGCTCACAGATTCAGATTCACCTAGAATATGCTAGAATGCTTGTCTCCCAAGTCTCTTCTATACAGGTGGCAGGAAAGTTCTATTCAACTCAGAAGAGTGAGGACATCCCAAGGTGGTGCTGTGTTGAATTACCTCATTTCTTCAGGCAGATTAAGAGTTACCTGGGTTTCAATTCATGTATGTGTTAACTTTACTTGTCCTTATTTTTAATGCAAAATTAATTGTTGGAAAATATGCCCTTGCGAAGTATATATTTTAAACATACATTTATAAGTAGCTCAACTAATTTCCAAAAGATCAAATATTTTACACTAATTTATGAAGTAGCAAATAATGAAGGAAATCTTGGTGGCTATCTGATCTGATCACCTCAATTAGCAGATGAGGAAATAGGGTCTCAAATTGAAATGACTTTCTGAACATCACAAATCTGCTTAGAGGCACAGCCTGAAACAGAATTGGACATCTTAATACATTGCTTTTCTATGTCACAAAAGCTTCCAACAGAATTCAGATTAATCAACTGGTCCTAGGTAGTTATATGTTCATGTGTGTATAGGTATAATGACAATGTGTATTAATAATGAAAAATCTGTAAACATACAATGACAAAAAGGCACTAATGATGGTAAACTATTAAATTCATATTTCAATATTTTTATACTTTATAAATTATTTTCATTCATTTTTGACATTTTCATACATGTATATAATGTATTTCAATCTTTCTTCCTAATTGGTTTCTTTTTCCCCCTTCCCCTCCCATTAACAATTTTAATGCATTATACATTCTCTCCTGATAGCTGACTTTTCTCTTGGTCCTCTAGAAATAGCCCACAGTACCTTAGGGCATCAGCTCGACTCCTTAAGGTGGATTCACTCACCCACCTTCTGTCTTAGTTATTGTCCTCTTTCGATTTATATTGCTACTCCCCTCATAGAATTTGTGATTTGGTTTCTGAGAAAACTGTATTAAAATGCTAGATTACAACTGTAGATGTGTTGGTTATTATAATATAATGTATTCCATTGCTTTGGGTATATGTATGCATTTACATGTGAGTATGTTGGTGTATATGAGTGAGTGTGTGCACATGTACAGGTGTGTGCATGTATGTAACAGACTGTGGATAATCGCTGGTATCATTCTCTAGAGGCTGGATATTTTTTGTTGTTGTTTAGAGACAAGGCCTCTCATTGGTCAGGAGCTCATCAAGTAAACCAGATTGGCTGGACAGGATCTCCAGTGGCACACTTGTCTTTGTCTCCACATTGCTGTGATTATAGGTATGCACCACCACACCCAGAAACTATGTGGGTTCTATGGATCACACGTAGGGCCTCCTGTTATCACAGTAAGCATTCTGCACTCCAAGGCACATTCTGGGCTCTCAGTGGTTGCATCATATGCATGTTGGTTAAGTAGTGAATGTCCAGAAATGGTATATTTCCCCCACTAACTTTTCTTTGTGCTCTTTTATGTGATTGTCCTCTAATTGGACAAGCCTCCCAGTGTGATCTGTGATTAAAATCTACTTCTGATGTTGACACTGCCAGATGGTTCTTTTGTTTTTATTTTTGATTCATATTTGCCTGAGGCATATATTTTCAGTCTCTTTACTTTCAAGAGTTCTGTCTCATAATATTTAAAAAAACTTGAAATTGACATACCACTCTGATCAAAATATTTCAATTTTTTTAGCCTTCTTATCATCATCAAAACTTCAGGCAAACTTGCATTATTCTATTATCTTTTCTCTAGTGTTTTTCTCCTTTGTAAAGTCTACTAGCTTAATTAAGTTTTCTTTTTTCCAAATATTTCTATTTCTGCATATTTATAAACTGCACACTTTATTATAATTTTAAGTGGGGGAGGAAGCGTGGCTGCCTCTTGTGCTATCCATAACCTCATACCTCACGGACCCATCCAGTATGCTCACCAAGGAGGACACCCAGTAGATTGGAGACAGGGAGGAAGGAATTGGGGATACCAACATAATAGTTACTAATACAATGTATCTAATTTTGGACAATAAAATTATTGATTAAAAAAGAAACATTTAACATAATCTCAGTTTAGTAATCAAAACTACTGATAATTAATATTTCTATCCATTTTCCATCAATACAATTCAGCTCCTTCCCCAATTATCCTTTCTTCTTCATACTTCACTCTTCTCTGGAATCTTTAAACTATCTCAAATTAGTCTTTCTTGTTAGTGTGATTTTCATTATAGCCATGGTTATTTAGACTTGTCCATATGTTCACTGGCTTTTTTCTTTCTTTCTTTCTTTTTTTTTTTTGCACACCATGTTTCTATTCCATGTCTTCCTTAAACCCATTTTCCTCTTACCAAGCTATATTTATTTCAGTGAAAGCTGTACATTGTGAACTTGTCGTAGCCTCTTCTAAAAATATCTTCCTTTCTTTCTTACTTTTGAATTGTGCTTTCAGTATAAAATACTGGGCTGAGAATTATGTTTCTTTAATATTTTAAAATTATTGCTTTCTTCTCAGTTCTATTTTGTTGCTAATGAGAAGTCCATGGTACAGTTTTGTGGTCATTCTTATTTAGTAAGAGTAAATAATTGTGATTTCACCCTAAAATGTTTATATATTGATTTGTTTTCTAATATAAACTCCTGGTGGCTTGAACTTAAAGGTAAAAATTGATGTCATCCATGAAGCTTGGAAAATTCTTGGCCATTATATTTTCAAATACTCACTCTTACCAATTCTCTCTTTTGATATCCTCACCAAACTCTCCCCCTGATATTTAGAATGAGATGGTCCAATTAATACTTTTCTCCTTTTTACATTTTTATAACTTATTTGGTTATTTTCTTGGTTACTATATCAGACTTATTTTCAAGTCACTAATTATATATACATAATTTTAATTAAATAAATAAGTTATAGATATATATTTAATGTTTATGTAATTAGATATATTATATGTAAAATATATATTATAGAAATGTGTATATACATATATATTATACATAAATAGTATATAAATAGTATATTTTTGTAGTCAACAACATGCCACTGGGATGAATCTTCAAACCAGGCACAATTTGGGGGAGGAAAGTATGTATTGAAACTACAGATTGAGGGGAAGTTCTGTAACAGCGCAAGAGGCTGGCCCTCTTTCACAGGTCCTAGCAGAGAGAAAAACCCATCACCTATACCACACACACAATAGCAAACAGGCAGGAGGGTGAAGGAGAGAATTTCTTCCCTTTTATATAGCTTTAGGGTGGGGTCTTACAACCCTTCTCCAGACTTAATGGCTTCCTGAGTCTCTGGAATTTCCTTCCTATACTGACAATACAGGAAAGGATGTTTACTTCTAGCTTCCTTGAGCTTCTTTACATCCTGCTCCTTGCTGAAAGCCTGCCTTCCTGTAAACATCCTCAGAGACCCACCCAAGATAATTAAAAAATCCAAGTTGACAACAAAACCTAACTATCACACACACACACACACACACACACACACACACACACACACACACACACACACACACACACACACACATATATATATATATATATATATATATATATATATATATATATATATATACCTCCAGTAGTCCAGTAAGTACAACCATCAATCAGTGGGATCTTGTCAAGCTCAAAAGCTTCTGTACAGACAGACATATCATATCATACAGGGAGATAATCTTTGCCAGGTATACCATAGAGGTCTAACATCTAGACCTTACAAAGAACTCAAGAAATTAAATATTTAAAAAATCAGTCCTCTCATAAAATGGGGCACTCAATTCAAAAAGGAATTAACAGAGGAGGAAATAGAAATAGCCAATTTTCATTTAATAAATCTGCATCATTAATCATCACAGAAATGCAAATCAAAACAGCGATGAGATTCCACCTTACCCTAGTCAGAATGGCAGTCACTAAAAAAAAAAAAAAAAAAAAAAAAAAAAAAAAAAAAAAAAAAAAAAAAAAAAAAAAAAAA